>VXBR01002721.1:223337-265769 GCA_013400215.1 Cisticola juncidis
AAAAAAAAAAAAAAAAGCTTGTTTTGAATTTAATAATTAAATAAATAAGCATGAGCAAGAGAACAAATTTTAAAAATACCAAAATCACTCACTTGATATTTATAAATCTCAAGGCATATGGAAATAATTTTTCATGAAAGGTTTCTATTAAAATAATTACCTTTCCATTGAATTATGTCTCACTCAGCATCATAAACTGGGTAACACCACAGTATAAATTTCAAACAGTTGTTCCAGTAAAGAATAATTAAGTGTGAAAATTTCCTATCTTGCCTAACTCAGCTCTGGAAATTATATTCCTGTTGTGCTTGGCCTGACATTCTGGCTATGTAAGCTGATAGAAAAGTAATATGGTTTCCAAGTAGTACAACCTAAAGTACCTGAGATTTTTATTACAAAAAAAATTTAAGACCCTAAATATGAACACTGATGTTCCCTGAAATTAGGCAAAACCTCTGAAAAAAACAGAAGAAATAAACTTACTTGTTGGAATCCCAAGTAGTCTTGGATAGTAGAAGAGACATAAAAGACCAGAGCATCTGCTGTTACAACTAACACAAATCCATTTAATGCCTGGGGAAGAAACACAGCAAACTGTCAGCTTCAGAGATAAAATTCCAGATCATTATTGTGGCTCTAGGTCTACCTGTACTGTAGTCCCCCAACAAAATGTGAAGCACACAAAAGCACAAACAGCAGGATCTTTATCCACAGCACAAACAGAAGGATTCCTCATTGCATCTATCTACTGTAGATATATTAAAATGAAGAAAACTGGATCTAATGGAAAAAAAAACAAACTTTTTTTTTTTAATTCAGTGGAGAAGACAAACCGTGTTGATGACTTTTAAATCCTCTTGATTGTAGAAGATGAGGGACACTAGTATGAAGAAGAGTAAGTTTATCAAATGTCTGTCACAGATCACAATGCTTGTGTGGCTCAAGCCTTGGACAGTCCCAGCTGCCCAAAGCACAAACGAGAGCCATGTCCCAAAATCCATTCTATTCATAGTACAGACAGGCCAGTGTGGACAGGAAATCAAGCTATCAAGATCTCCTATATAGTCCAAGAAAACATTTTATAGTTTACTTAAAATAGAAAACCCCTGCAAAAGCAGAGTGTTGCAAGTAAACAATGTTTTTGAAGAGATTTCCCCCTCCGTGGAGCAGCAGACCAGGCGGCTCCACACTCAAAGTCACACAAAGGGCATTTATCTGAACTCCCAATCAATACGGTCCATGGCAATGGTTGTGATAGCAAACAGAACATTTGTGCCTTGGCAGCTCATCTGAAAGGTGCCGAGCTACTTCTATGCATTTCAGTCAAGATTTAACAAAAGGCAGTCTCTAGGGGATGGATTGAGTATATTGTGCCACTTAATTTCCTCAGCTGCATTTAAAGGCAAATTTGGCCAGCATACTCAAAACACTTTTTAAAAAAACCTGTTTATGCAGAATTAGTCTACATAGAAAATGTAAAGTAAGGGAAGGATATCCTATACTTTATTGCAACAAAGTAATAACATATAAATGAAATATCTGATTAAATGACTGGTCTTTAAATGCTGTGAACCACTCCAATTTAATGTGTAGATATTATTTAATCTACTCTCATAAACAGTTGTTAGCTCTATAAAAACTCCTTATAAGTTTAGTAAATTTTACGTGACTAAAGAATGAACTAAAAAAAAATCAACAATAATCTGAAATTAAATAGCATAGCCAATCCAAGAAATCTCAAGTGGATACACAGAATGCTTGGTTTTGATGAAGCTTGCAGCAATTTCATGGGAGCAGAATGCCGCAGTGGCAGGTGCTCATGTCCTCTGCTAACCCTGTCCTGCAGGGCATTTCACCTCAGCTGGTTGACATAAACAATCTGCAAGCTGCACAGCATCTAACTTTGTCTCAAATGTTAAAATTGCTTATTCCGGTCCATTTCTTACAGAGCTACCTACACTTCCTTTACTAGGAATTCAATCCCATTTTGCACTGGCCCTGGTACACAGTTCATCTCCAGCCAGGATTGTTATTGAGATAGTCAGATGCATCATTTAAGCCAAAAAATCTGTAAAATGCATATATCTGAATATACCGATAAGTGGGAGATGAGTTCAGATGAAGGTTTTTGCAAAATGCAATTCAAAAATAATTACCTTAAAACACATAATGAAATTTCTCTGTGAGTTTATTATTCTGGAGAACTGAAGATGATAATTGTGCCCCTAAAATTACTCTCAATGCTTCTAATAAAGAGGTAATTACAAAAATTTTCCATCATTGTTGAGAATTAAGTTTTAAAAATTTCTTAGAGGTCATCACTTGTCTTGCACTTTTTATCATTAACTTGTTGAGCTGTAATAGATTTTGTATTTAACATAAGAATTTGAAATAATTTAAATAATTTTAAAGGAAAATCAGCTTGCTTTTAAGGAAGGCACATTTATGTATTTGAATTCTGCTTCCACAATACATTGAATTGGCAAGACAGAAACTATGCTGGAAATTAAAGACAATTTTCTGTTTGTTAGGAAGCAAGCAAAAACAACTGATGAACAATAAATACAAATACAAATAGAGTGGTTTTTTTTCATTTCACCTTGGCAAAACCAAAAAAAGTAGGGAGATAATACAAGGAAAATGTTCATCATCAGTTATAGTTTATTCACCTGTGTAACACAAAAGACTTCTGAGCCGAAGGACTTTATCAATATTTACAGCTTACTGATTCCACTATCTTCTAGAAAATTCCCAATTTCATCACACTCATGAGTTGTTACATAAGCTAAGAAAACTCCATCTGTGTATTCATTCTCATAAATTTTTTCACGTATATAAAATATTTACAAAACAAATTCATTCAAGAAATTTGGTTAATTTACTTACTTCCCAAGAGGGGCAGAATTTTCAGTAATAACTATATCATCCATCTAATTTTCATACTGGAAGAGTTCCCATATATAACTTCCACTCAGAAGTCATTAAAAACTCCCCTATATTTCAGATGAAATAGATACCCCAAATACAAACCATATTTTCCATTTTTTTAGGTTTTCTTCTGTTTAAAAGAAAGTTGTTCACTGGCAGTAACTCCACAACAGATTTTTGTCACACTTTATTAAGGTTAGAAAATAAAATTCGTGTCCTAGTCTTTCTAGTTGGTTAGAAAACAATTTTAATTAGCATCAATTTAAAAGAATTGTTTTGTGGGATTCTTAGAACCTGTTTTCATTTCTAGTCTTTGAACACTGAAATTCATTTTTTTCTAAGCCAAGCAATTGGCTCTGACTGAATGATTTGCCACTTTTGATACCTACATCAGTGTGAAACCTGTGTAGAAGACAGACTACCAACATATTTCAAATGGAGACCTGCAGGTCTCCATAACATCTATTTTGTGAAACTAGTTAGAACACTGTAATACCTATATTTGTAATTTCTTGAGTTTAATCTGGACTTGGTAGTATATAATTATCCATATGTTTTGACACTGTAGGACATTAAAACAGGCTAGACAATTCAAAAAACACCCTATACTTTTAAAATCAATATTTTCCATTTGTTCATATAAAAGTTATTCCAAGTATTTTAATTTTTTTCCTAAACCTACACTATATGTGCTGAGTTCTTTCAAATCACTGAGAAAACAAGATACTTCAGCAAGCCCAAGGTCTTTGAAGGAGAAGTTATTTCTTTCAGACAATTAGTCACCAAATTTACAGTAAATTAGTAATTTACCTGGCCTTTATAAAAACTGTTTCTTTATATTAATGAGTTTATTAACAGATGCAAAGAGATGGGAACCCCTCCCCCTCAGTAAATTACTTAGAACATTGAAGAGGAGCCCATATTCTAACAACCACTCTCAAGTCCCTACCACCAAAAAAGAACCAAGAGCTCTTTAATATTACCCTAAAGAAAATGAGGAAAGGATTTCACAATAAGAAAACTTTTCTATCTCATCACTGAGAATCTAGGATGCTAAATACAGGTGTTTGGGTTGTTGTTTTTTTTTTTTTTTTAATTTAAATATTTATACATCATGTCTATTGCAAAACATACCTGCAACAAGAGTTCACCTTCCAGGATCTGCATCCCTTCTCCACACTTTCCTGTTCTAGAGGTTTCCTGAATGCCATTTCTTTCTGGTCTGGTAGAGCTAGATGATTTTAATGCAACTAGAACAAAGAAAAGAAAAATTCAGCAATCTTTGAAAGGCTCACTAGAAATTTAGGTAATGATCTGCTATTTTGTGCAAGAAAAAAAGACAGATTTAAATATTTATATATAATAAATTCAATCTAATGAAATATTTTTGTCTCCATGTCAAACGTTTTCCTTACCTTTAGAGTGAACCACCCAATTCATCCTTCTCTTTTCTATAAATAATGCTTTCACAAAAAAATCAGAATTATTCCAATCAACCTAAGCCTCATTATTTTAAATCTTTTTTTCCTTCTTCTCCTTCTCTTTACTAGGAGAGAGTTTGTCACTCTTGTGACAAATAAAGGGCACTTTTGTTTTCATGGGCCATTGTCCTATAGTGATAGCAACTCTGTGTCAAGATAGGAAAACACTTGCACTTGTTCTTATCCCACCTAATTTCAGACATCAAACTATGGTTCATCAGACAGGTAAGTCTGCTCTAGACCTAAAGCTCCCTTCAGGGAAAGAATGGAAAGAAACATAAATCCTAAATGCATGCTAGACAGCAAAAAAATCCCAAGAAAACAAAGAAAGGTATTTCAAACAAAAAGGTGTGGGTATTTTCTGTCAGTTAAATTTTAACATTTTAAACAATTAGGTACTCTTTCCAGCTTCAGATAAAATACTATAACAATAATTCCTCATTATTCAGATCACAAATATTTCTAATTGAAAGAAAAAATTATCCAATGACTAAGAAATTAAGAATCCAGTCATATTGCTATCAAGTTCCCAAAAGACATTCCCACCTCTGAATCCTTCTAATAAACAAGGTACTATCAAATAAAACTACATGCTCAAAGATCACCCATAAATCAGAATTTACCTACTTTTCCCCGCTCCAAAAATGAGGGGAAAAAAGAGAAGTCTTCAAATCTGAAATTAGTCTGTAGTATCTAAACAGCTTAAAATTACTTGTGCAATTGTACCTTAAACCTTTACCATAAAACTAAAGGCCACCACCTCCCAACCCCAAAATTTCTATGCTGCAAAGCAAGGGAAATTTATAATAGATAAAACCTATAAAAGCAACTGTAAAATATAAGTTTCTCATAATGATGGGATACTCAGCCGAAATTTCAAATGATTTTTCAACCTGCTGAAGACCTTCATTTTTCCACTGTTCAGAACTTTAGTCAAGAATCCTGAACAACTTCCAAGTCATTCCATCCTGAACAACATATACCTTTAAATTACATTAAATTATATTTTACACTACATATATTAACTGAAAGATAAATGATGCCTTTCCCTTTTTTTAAGCTATCACGGCAGCTAAGAACTTTCAAGCCAGACAGTTTTCATTAAAACATACCTCAAAGGCACCACAGAGGAAAAATTTGTTCTAAAGAGACATTAACTGATTAATTAGATCAGACTGTATCTAAAGGTTTGCTTTGAAATTAAAACCCTAATGCTGCTCTTCCTACAAGGCAGTCAAAATGTCCTGCAACAGGCCACACAGAGGTAGAGCCACAAATTCATGTGAATAGGTTATCTTGTCAATTCTATTGCTAGCATTATTTCAAAAGGATGTCACTATTCACAAGAATATTCACTAAACATCCCTGAAGCCAACAGGCAGTAGAAGAAAATGTTTTAAAATTTATATTGTATGATTATTGAAAAATCCACATCCAGTGAAAGCTGCAGATAAAGATGCCTAATCATCCTTGCCACTCTGCAAAGTACTGTATGTCATTAAATGCAAGTGGGTTTTTTCTTTTGCAATGTCTGATAGGATGAAATATTGTCAGAAAGATAAAATCTATCCTGAGCTCAAATGTAGCTGATGCATTGGTGGCTATATTCCTCCTAACTTTCAAGGTGCACGAGAGGTATGTGTGAAGTTAAACATTTCCCTGAATAGGAATCTACAGCTTGTGCAGAAATCAGAATCTAGATGGAATCAAGCTGTTTATGACCAAGACACATAGAAAATTGCCAACAATCTGGATTAGTAAAAATAAAAGATACAGAGGAAATTAGAGCTCTATATCCATAATTTGGTATACAACTCCTGAAAAATAAAAGAAACAAATCCAAATTTACCTTGTTCTGACAGATAAATCACAGGCCTGTTAGTGCCTGCTACGAGCCACCCAAGTCTCTGGCACTGAACAACCCCAGGTACCAGGATGCACACTTGTGATGTGTGCTTTCTATCCTGTCAAACTGAAGGCTACCTGAAACAAGGAACCTTACAGCATGGGAGGGCCACCTTGCCAAGCAGCAATTCTGAACACTCAGCAACACAATGACATGGCCTCAGAAAGACCAGCTGGAGATATAATAATAGGTAATGGAAAGGAGAACTAAATCTTAAAAAGCGTAACTCATCCAAAAGTAATATTACAGTCAATGTCACCTACTTTAAAACCAGCCATGTGTACTCTGCTAGTTCTCATAGTCTATTCTACTCATGTCATCGGACAAAATAATCTCAATAGTTCCTTACTTTAATCTCTTTGAATCTCTGAATTAAATAGAATTCATTGTGGGCTATCCCCTCTTAATTTTCTTATACAGGAAATTAAAACATGAATACTCCCACCGAGTAAAAAGGAAAAATCTGCACACACACTCTAGAATACATTCACTATCAAATTACTTCTCAGAATTTCCCATTATTAATTTTAAAGCATCAAAAATAAAGCAAAATTGCTTAAACCTGTAAAAAAGCCCAAAATCAAATGAGCAAACAAACAAACAAAAAAACCCCAAAAAACCCGAAAAACCAAAAAACAAAAAACAAAACAAAACAAACAAAAAAAAAACCAAAACAAACTCAACCAAAAAAAACCACCCAAACCAAGAAACATCTGTTACACAATTTTAGCAGGAGGGTTGGATTGTAAACACCTGCTTTCCAAGTAGGTTAATGATTGTCATTTAATCCTGTGTCCAGCAATAAGCATCATTTCCATTGCCTAGGTTTCTCTGATTTGAAGTACTGAATCTCAAATACAACTAGCCAGTGACATTGAATAGATTTTTCTAGACATTAAAAAACATATATATATATATACACCTATATTCTGATACATTTGTCTTATGAGTGTGAAATGCTTTAGTACCCAAGCCAGCACATGTAAAAGACAGTTGTTTTTACATTACATCTACGAAGATAAATTAAATAACAGTGGTTACATCAGCATTTACCAGCTTCTTATCTCTGGTTTAAACTGTTACATTCAGGTGATAAGAGACTTCCATGGAGATGTAGTGTACTTTATCAGATTAACAGGATGGAGTGGGGGAGGTAATGTCTGACATACAACTACTTCTCCAGGTCTGAAACAGAATTCCAGCAACTGAGTTCTAACTACTGCCAAATGCCATCTTTCATTTTAAAACCATGTAAGTAGTCACTAAAAAATTATTTTCAATACTTAAGGACAGTAGGTATTAGATGATCTTCCTTCTTTCCAGGGACCAACAGTCAGTATAAGAAACTGCATGAGTTACAAGCAGCGTGCTGAATCAACTAATAACTCATGATAGATTAATTTCATTATTGTCTGCTGAGATATTCAGGAAGTAATATAATGTGAGGAAAATTACTGAAAAAACAAGTCTATACACAGTCTCATTTAATCTCTAATGCTGTCCTTCAGGAGAGACTGCAGTCCGAGATGAAAAAGGTCTTTTTCACCTTCAAACACCTGATCTCTGGGGTTTGTGTTTAGTAGGTTATGATCCCTTCAAACTTCAACCCACAACCAGCATCCCCCTCCTTCCAGGCTGTCACTCCTGTTCTCAATAAGAACTTTTGCCATGACTTCCTCATTTGACAGGCCACTGCTCTGAAGTCCCAGCTCCACTATTTCATCCACTTCAGCTTGCAAAATCAATGACCAGGCAGCCATTTGTAGCTACCAGAGCACCTTCAACAGGAATCCTGCAAATGACAACTCCTTATTCTCTTTGCTAGAAGTTACAACAGCAGAGAATCACAAAATTGTAATGGAGCAAGTGCAATTCACTCTGACTGATGTACTTGAGAGGGCCCTACCTGCAACAATTGTAGCAAAGTTATTACAGTAAGTGGAGATGCAGAAAATTCATCTTAAGGTATATATGTTATCAACTATCTAGCCAGGTTTCTGATGAACACTCCTGCAGAAGCCTGATTTAACACATACATACTTGAACTGTTGGATTTACTATTACTTTAAGAATATAGATGGTTAAATTACTTAAAGACAAAGGCTTTCAAAAACTGTTCCACTTCACCTATCCATGAAAGAAGTGACAGGCCTACAACACTTATACAAATATTCAAAAGAAATATCATTAATAAGGAAATCTGATAAAAATGCCTTTAACCTCAGTGTGACATAACTTATGCAATAAAGAGAAGTCTGACCATAGAACAACACAGTAGCATCCATCAGTGGGTACCAGGACACTGTCAATATCCACCTCAGCCAAACCAAGTTCCTCATACTGTTTTCCTCAAATCTAGAAACTACAAAATTTGGAAAAAAAAAGGTACTTTTTTTCCCAAGTCATCAGAAAGAACAAAGTAAATGAGAAAAACAAATAAAAGTAATTTTTTTCTGTGTTGAGTGAATGAAGAAGCTTTTCTGACATAAATGCACATTTGCTTGTGCTCAGCTGTGAAGTCTGGAGAGATTTTTCTCCACTGAAACACGAGCATTCACACACCAAATGTCTCTTATTATCAAAGGAGTGAAAAAATGTATGGTTAAACTTCCCATCTCAAAATTCATCTAATCCAGCCACGTGTTACTAGAGTGCCGAATAAAATCATTTCAGCAACTGCTGGCTGAAAAGCTTCATAGAAACCATACCAAAGTTCAATGTGTTTGTAACCTTTTCCTTTTCTTACTTTTTTTTCCTCAAAGAAAAAGCATAGCAAATTGTTTGAGAGGAGTCGGAGTAGCTCACTACTGAGAGGTGCAGAGAACAGAACATCAAGATACCAAATTTTAAACAGACCTTTAAAATCATATTGAGATGCAACAAATTTCTTTGAATCAGACTTGAGACATTTTTTTTACTTTCAGGTGAATGATCTGTTCAAGCCTAAAACTGTATTGAAGCAACACTTGTCTAATATCACAAGTGTATCACCAGCACATCAGTCATGCAGCCCTGGAATTTAATCTTAAAGAGCTTCCCAGAACTGCTTTAAATCAAACCTTGGCACAGTTTCCAAAATCCGGCCAAACAGGTCAAAGTTTGCAGTCAAAGCCAACTGAGACCGTTTCATAACCTTTTCAGTAGATTTATAAATTCTACTTGTCTGTTCTAGATTACTGTACAAAAACAACAGTTCTCTTGAGCGGGGTGGTCCTGCTCCAGCAACAAATGCTAAGCTTTAACACAAAGGTCACCAGCCAACACAAGACAAGGAGAGAACTACTGAGAAAACAGTAGTTTAATATTAAACTCTTGCCTAAATCATTAACATAAGCTAAACTGTTTATACTGGTGAAAGATCCATTTCCAGTGGGAGAAAGTATTATATATACACACCCATGTATCCACATGCTGCCTTATCTATTTCCATTACTTAAGGTTATATAAAACATTTTGCACCTGCAATCCCTGACATTGTCAAGGCAAAAATGTTTATGAAAGTTAAGTAACACAAGGAAAAAATGCAATTAATTATTTTTCTAGGAAGATAAAAGATGCGTTGACTTTATATTTCACAAATAGCTACACTTCTAGAAAGCAAAACTGTACATTTTAGTAATAAAAGTTGTGAAGGATTGCTCAGTATTCAGAGATACAAGAGAAAATAAATAAAATTCAGAATTATCATAACTAGTTCTAAAGTCATATATTACATGAGGTAAGACTGACTTCTGTATAGGCTGCACTTACAAGCAAAACATGTTACATATGGAGGGAAAATGTTTTGACTGTGTTTGGCATCCTTAAATTTTCCATTTCCTACTTTCACATTTATGATTCTGAATAATTGTCAAGATAGATTTATAGTGGCTCTTCTTCCTTACATGTCTGAAGGTGAAATAATTTAAGAGCAGTCTTCCCAGCAAACTGAATTATAAATTAAAGTGCAGCTTCTAAATTACAGTAAACCGTGGAAGGATGGAGCAATGTATAACAACATGTGTTCTCCATTACTACTGAAACACCAAAATGTAAATAAATTAATAAAAAATGTAAAAAATACATCACTTTTCTGATGTGCAGAGCAGCATCAGAAGATTTCAGAGCACTATCAGAAGAAAACACCTTACAAAAGTGGTCATAGATGTTGAATAACCGGATTTTGTAAATATATGCAAAATGAGGATGCAATTGTACATTTGGTTGTGATTAGTAACAAAGGATACATTTCTCCCCCTTAAGCATCAATGAATGAACCTAATTATGACAGTACTGGAACTGCTTTCAAATAATACTGGAACTGCTTTCAAATAATATATTTTAAAGCAGAAAAATTACCAACAAAACATACCCGGGAACTGCCTTTACCTTCTGTAAAAAAGCCAAATACAGATAAAAACTAATAGCAATCAAGCTTCAGCCTTAGAAGACACGATACATTGATTCATAAGCATATTTTCAGCTAATGTGGAAACACATAAATATGTCTACATATTTAAGAAAAGCTACTGAAAGAACCAATAAGCCACAGAAGACAGGTATTTCTTGTTTGGCCTCAAAGAAATCATTCATGGTACAAGAGAGAAAAAATGCCATGAAGCAGCTATCACAGGAGGATAAATCATACCACCATGAACACTTTCAAAGAAATGTTAGTAGGTTATAGTTGGTGAAAGAAGAAAAAAGATACTGAGAGGGAATAAAATTTTTACCAGAGTAAGTTTTAACAAGAGAGAGGGAAAAAACCCAAACCAAACCAAAACAAACCTTGAAAAATTATTTTCACTATTTAAAAAAAGAGACCAGAACAAGGGTAAGTGGTCAGGTTCTGGGCACTTTCTGGGCTTTTGAGAGTCAATAACTTAACTGCTGTACAGGTACAGATTGCTTACTGATGTTACAAATCTCTAGAAATGAAATATTTCCAGGCATGCAGATTTCGTGACGGCAACCACAGCCCAGCAGCATCACAGACCTGCACTGGATGCACTACAAGTTCTGTGCATGAACACCCCTCCATTTCCGGTCATCCAGTATTTTCTTTTTAGCCCAAATCCAAACTAAATAAAATGCATACTCATCAGCTGTACAATCAGACACGGCAGAGAGAGCACAAGTCTACCATCCACAAGGATGTTGAAGTACAAAACAAATTTTATTTAAGAGAGGAAGAAATGTAGGACTTGCCCAAAAATGCTTAGGCTAAGAACAGGAAAAGGAAATTTTCATCTCCAAAGCAGATGATTCCAAAGGTTAAAAGTGCCTTAATACAAAATGCTTCAATAGAAACTGTTTGGAAACTATAGTGTCAGCCAGCAAAGCACCTACTACAATATAGCCATATGTATTTGCTAAACTCTGGGGAAATAGTTATACTTTTAGCATGACCAAGATAAAGAAATTTCAATATTAAGGTTCTACTAAGGATCCTACTTGAACATTTCAGAGACCATGGATAAAAACAGACCTACAAACCAAAAATAAACCAGTAAACATTCCGTCAGCACTGGACTGAAATTACTCAAGGTACAGCTCCAGAACTTCCCAAGGGCCCCGCTGTACTTACACTTCAGACATGTCCTCATACATATTTTAGACTCAACAAGAGAAAAGTGCAGAAGTGGTACACATTACTTCAGGAATGCTGCAGGAATCTAAAATAGTCTCTTCATTGCAATCAATATATAACAAATATACATCAGAAATAAAAACAACATTTTTCTCAGTACCAAGTAGGATGGTTTTTGAACGTATGATATTTCAGATTCACCTAACAAAACCCATCTAAATTTAAAATGACCTTGTGTTTCCCCTACTGTACAAAAAAGTCCAAAGTGAAAAATACTATTTTTCATTTATCTGTGATCAAATAATATGCTTAAATAATTTAGCATGAAAGCTATTTTTGGCATAAGGAAGTCTGGTGCTTGGCCTTTCAAAATTGACATGTCTGGAGTTCAGATCAGTTCTACTTGGTTTCCAGGTCTATGGCAAGGATACATTTCCACTGCTCAGAGCTATAAATCATAAAACTGACAAAAACTTGGCAGGAGTATGACCTTTTTTTCTACCTAAACTTCAATCAAATTTCATTGGCCAAGACTCAAAGAGAGCCACAAATTTGCCAGAAATTACATTTCTGAATCACAAGATTACTTATAAGATAGTAAATGAGTACACACATTTCTTCTACTGGGGGAAAAAAAATAAATAACCTTTCCTAAATCTATTTTTTCTTCTTAGTAAAATTTACCGACACTAACAACAAACAAAAGCAGAAAAAAAACTTCCAAAAAGTTTCTAAACCCTACAGCTGTTATTGACAAACCACCATATCCTAGAAATACTGTAGTGTAGCATTTTAATTCCTCGTATTTTATGGTATTTTATACTTGAACATACTATTTGAACAGGTATCTTCTAAAAAACAAGATTTTCATTTAAATTTGCAAATTTTTTTCATTTAAATAATTATTAAACTACATCTGTATAAAAAAAATACAAGCCCATATCAGCTACTTTTCAAAATATCTTGAAGTTACAAAAGGTAAGCCAGCAAGTTGGTAACTTATTTGCTGTTTTACAAGTTGTGTGTTTCGTGGACCATAACTTAAATCCTAAAACTAATTTATAATAAAACAAGGAGATATATTTTAATAGTTGGTTGTACTGAAAAGTTATTGTTCTGCTAAATGCATGACTACATGTGTAAGTACTAAACAGGAGGAAGAAAACCATAAATTCTTTCTTTCTAGCACCTGAAACATAGAAAAGCCTGTTGGAAACATCTCTAACTCTTCCTGGCATTATTTTTATACCATCTAAAAGCCTCTTAGAAGAAATGAACCCTAACCTCAGTCTCCTACGGAAAGTTGAATAGGTAACAGCAGGTAAACAGGACAGGAATTAGATCTTAGCTAATGAGTTTATGATGGGCTAAATGTATAGCAACTTCCTGAGACAGAATTTGGACAAGGTACTGGGTCTCCACTGTTATTTTGGAGAAACAGCCAAAATTTCATGGTTAAATGTCCTAAAAGAACAATGCTTTAACTGCAGCAGCCTGCAAAAGTGGCATCTGTATTTCCCCATAGCTTCAGTCATGGCAGTATTTTAAGACAGCAGAACTGCATACAAAAATGAGGCAGGCAACAATCAGTGCAGAATCTGTGGCTTAGCTATATTTTCCACACCGTAACAGCCACTATTATACTTTTCAAGTAAATAAAAGAATATAAGATGCACTACAGTATATACATGGGGCAGGCAGGGTGGTAGGCAGGCAAGAAAGAGAAAGATTGAGAGGCTGAAGACAATGAGGAAGTTATCAAAAATGTGCCTAAAAGCTGAGAGGAAGAATGGTTTTGTGGTTCTGACATCGTCTTCCTGTGCGTTGTGGTGGAAATCATACAGGCACTGTACACTTCATTTCTTTAACCATGAAACCAGAACAGGAGCACTTCAGCTCCACCAGCATTGTAAGGATAAATGCAGTAAAGATTTGGAAGTTCAGATTCCCTAATTGAGAGAGATTTCAGTGCTCCATATGAAAATCACATTAGATTACACAAAGCTTAAAGGTTATAATTGCACAGTATTTCAATATCATGTTTCCTGACAATTTTGACGTTCTATGTTGAACTATAAAATTTATGAATTAAAGACCCTTGAATGGTTATAGTCTCCATATAACAAACAAGGTAAAAAATTCAGTGGTTTCCCATACAGAAAGAAGAAAAAAGGAAAAAAGGTCAGATTGGATTTTATCCCAGACACTTTTATTGAAGACTGTGCTTAGGAGGCCACACAGGACAGACCTAGCATCAGAAAACAGAAATAGCAACAGCGAGCGTTATATAACGTATGTTGCTAAGGGTTAGGCTGTGACGCAAAGGAAAACTATATTTTATTCATTACAACCCCAAGGAGAAGGGAAAGAGAAAGGCAAGAAATGCTGCACTGAAGCACACAGACAAACTCTGGAGGAAGAGGACTTGGGGTAACAAGAACCTCTGCCTCTGTCATCTGCTCTTCCCCAGACAGATTCATTTCACAGAGGGTCTGCTCTAGTCTGTCCATAAGTAAATACCATAAAATCGATCACATTTTTAAGATTCTAAAATTAATATATAAAATTTTACTTATTATTTTTAAAAGATCACTCCTTTTAAGATTCTATTCCAAATAATTCCAAATACAGAAATAATACAACCCTTTCATAGCATAAGCTTTTCAGAAAACCAAAAGGTTCATAACATTTTCTTAAGATTTTTAATGCTTCCCTTCTACTTTTAATGAAGTGCTTCAAAAATCAAGACAGATACTTAAATGCTATTCATTAAACATCACCACTTAATTGAACCACAGACACCCATAAACACAGAAAGCTCCTGCCTTGATGAGATTGCCCTGGAGGGCAACCACACACACAAAGAAAGATGAGCGATAGGATAGTATCAAGATTTCGGTTTCTTGTTGCAGTTTCATACTTTACAAGAACTATGCAGCTTGTGTGGACTGGCAGAATTTTTCTGGTTGGGGAGGGGAGGGGTTGGGGGTGCTGAGGGTTTGGGGGTTTTTGTTTGCTTTCTGTTTGTGCTGTGGGGAAATTCTGTTTGTTTTGAATCTGCCTAGAAATACAAGGATTGTTCTGAAAATCTGACAGCAAAAGGGACCTCTCTGGAGCTGTGAAACTACCTGGCCCTGGAGCTCACAGGTGCCCATGGTGTATTTTTGCAGTATCTTGTATCTCTGAAGTTGACAATACTACAGCACAATTTAAAAGGGATTTCCATCTGCTTCCACACAGCTTGGTTCCACAGTTTTACAGTAAACATGAGACTTTGCTAGATGCTCAGAGAGAACGGCCCCTTTCACTAACTCTTCATTTCACACGCATTCCTTTCTTGTTTGGGAATTCCATAAATTTTTATTTCTAAAGAAACTACAGCATTGGAAAGTCTGTACATAAGTAGTTACCATTTCCTCACAAAATGCTTTTTGAAACATGTTCAACTTTCACTGCACCTGAAATGCCATTAAAAAGTTGATTTGGAAGATGCAATGTCTTTAAGGAGACAAAGCAACATTTTCAGACAAGAACTGCTGTTATACCACATCACCACAGTAAATATTTAGTTAAATCTCAAAAATATTAGTTCTTCCTCTTTTTTTTTCTTTTTTCTTTCTCAACTCACTGAGATTCTAGGAAGGGTTATTTTGCTTATTTTCCTAGAAATTCTCAAATTGCCAGTGATCATTTTATCATATCCAACTTATGTCCTGCTGTGATAACACTGCCCATTAACTTCAACAGTTCTTCTCCCTTTTTTATTAGTATTACCCTACTTGGTACATGCACAGACAGCAATCACAACCCCTAGCCTGCATTCTGCCATGCTAAACATGACAAACACAGTCATCTCCTGTAATACGTACTCTCTAGGGCATCCTGGTTCCTGTTCCTGTAATATTCCTAAGACCCTAACTTGATCTGACAAACTGAATGACATCTCTCATATCTTCTGGAGAATCTCAGTTGTTTTAAACTGATAAATGGAGTAACCCTGCTCTACAGGAATGTACCCTTCAGCACTATCTCCAAGACTGCTTCCAGAGAATCTACCAAAATCTGCAGAAGGCAGAAAAACAACCAGCTAAGTCCAGCTTAGTAAAAGTCTTCCACCTCACTTCTTTTAGTCCCACCAGAAAAGCTGAAATGAGAACAACTACAAGTTTACAAAAATACTTATCAGTATTTACTAACTGTAGCTACTGAAGGGAAAAACATTCTTAATATTTTAGTTTAGCCAGTTATTGTCTGGCTCCCAGACCTCTGAGAACAGTTACGTAACAGGAAACATTGTTTTAAAGCGGACAATTGCACTAGAGATGGACGTGGCTACAGGCCAGAGTACTGCACAACTCCAGCAGGCCAGATCCGTACAAAGGACCTGATACAGGAGATTTGGTTCCATACCCAACATACTATTCTGAAAACTCCCAATTTAAATAGCGCATCTTTTCCTCAGTTCCCCTGTCAGCCCCACCATGCATGGCTGCTGTATCTCCCTCTGGGTGGGTAAGAATGCATGGATGGCTTGGCACTCACTTCACCCTGACCCTAAGCATGGTGCAGAAACTGGATTTCTCCTGACTCTTTCCCCATATGGCATAAATCCAGGTTCTTCTGACAGCCGGTAGCCTCTGACTCTTTTACATGTCTGAAGAAAATTATACAGCTCTTTTTTGCAGTATTAGGATATAAAATCAGGTTTTATTCACTCCTCTGCTAGAGGTGGTTCCTACTCCTTCCTTTTCCACTGCAGGAGAGGTCTGAAACCTAGGGGTACAGGTAACACCTACACTTCCTGCTGAAAAATATCTACCATATAGAAAAGAATAAAAAAAATGTTTCCCAAACCTGAATGATCAAATCAGAAAGCATGTTCCATCTGGGACACTGACCAAAAGAGACATCATCAGTCCCTGACCTAGATCCCATTGGAAAGGGACTACTCTGTTATGGGATGAGTGTTTCATGGGAAATGCATAATCTAGTCCAGAAAACTCAGATCTAGTAAGGTAATAAAGAAAAATCAGAAGTCATGTAAAAGAGAGCATACTGAATTAATCTTGACAGAACATTTTTTGTGTCGTAAAAAGTGTTTTTTATACGTAAGGCTACAACATCTGTAAGGATATCTGCCCACAGAGTGGACACTGAAATAGAGAATTGGCAATCACTGACATTGGCCTCCACATAGAAAAGAGAAACAGAAACAAGCTTAGGGCCAAAATTTGATTGCAGTTTTATTCATAATAAAAGGAATAATGTGCACATATTTTCTTTTGAACACCTGCATGATATTAAGTTTGTTTTTACAGTTACACAGATTGTTCATGTTGTTACCAAGATAAATGTACTTTACTTCAAAATTTCAGTTAGAAGTTTGTGCCATGCCTTTATCAAGCATATTGAGATTCATATTAGAGTAAGCACAAATCAACTCATATTTTAATGGTGCCATCTGTCATTTCTTTTTGTATTCTGCTGCCAAAGCAGCGAAAGATCAAATGAAATAAAATCTAAACATAAGGTTTCATTTACCATGCCACAAGAAATAATTTTCAAGGTGGCAAAGACAGATCTGCTTGATAATTATGTATTTTCTGCTAAATTGTTCCATATGCTTAGAAAATTTGGGATTTAGCCAAGAAGAAAAGTAAAATCACTTCTCGTAGTTGAGCAGTTCCTCCCCAAAATACACCAAGTTATCTTTGTGCAGTTGATTCATAGGTAAAAAGATTTCTATTAACTATTTCTTTCACTATGTTCATCAGGAAAAAAACCCAACCCACAGTTACAGAAATATATGCATTTGGCTTAACAATTCCAAATGTAAGCTAAAATAGTGCAAAAATACTTTGAAATAGTCTAGTGACAGTTTAACTTAAATTACTCTATCTGCTTTACTAAGTCATTTGAATTATTAGTAACACTTAAAAATATGTTCCTTTGACAACTGTCATTAATGACAAGATAGATTTTTATATAAAATAATCCAGTTGCAACTACTCCCCATGTTTGTTTAATCTTTTAACAGAAACTAAGTTTTGCTTCCATACTTAAGACATTTACTTTAGCTATAAAATTAATCCATCAAATTGAAGATTAGCTTTGATACACCAGAATGAGACTCTATTATTAGTTTTAATGTCTTAGTGAGGGAGATGCATATAGGACAGATGAAAAGATGATACAGAGCTCTCTGCAGGTGACTGTTAGTGAGGAACCTCACTTCCTTCCTGCATCCCAGCTCTTTCTGCAGGAGGATGCTGAACTCACCAAGAGTGTTTTAATTAGAGTTTGTAAATTAGGGCATATTCTGATAATAACTTTTTTTTCAAATATACTGCTGCTATGAACTGCTTTGTAGAAGTAAGTCCGGATTGATTCCAGGCACCACTTCATACTAATTTCCCTGACCTTAAAGTACAAAAAAAGGAAGAGCAACATGAGAATTTTTGGCAAAAGCTATACACATTCCCCCTTACTGCCTTGCACATCACCATTTCTGTAACAATACTGCCAACCATAATTTAACGATTTAATTTTACCATTACATTTAATACATCACATAAATTTACAAAAGGACATAGAAGTATGTTTCCATTTCTAAGCAGTTTTCGTGTCTGTTGGAGAAGAGCCTGCATACAATCACATTCTGGATAAAGTATATTAATTCTGCAGTTCAGCTTCAGATATCTGCATATATCAAGTTGAATGACTTTCATTCTTGTAGCAGAACACAAGTAATAAGATGGCAAAAAATGCAATGGTTCAAAGAACTGAAGAGTTTGATTTAGAAAGGTGAGACAGCCCTCACACACTTTTCCCCACCTTGCTTTCCAACCCGCAAGTGGACATGGCTCACTTGGATAGTTTTAGCAGGGAACATATTTGCCTTTAAATTTTGACAGCTCACAGCATACAGTGCTCAAGTGAAACAAACTCAGTGATACTTCTTCAACACAGTGAGTAGCAAATCACCAAAGCTCAACACTCACCACCACTCCGCTTCAGCCAGGGCTGCAGAGCTCAAAAGCTAATGCAAGCCTGGAGCACAAACAAACTTCAGCAGAACATATCTAGTAACACATATAGGAGCAACCTCACAATTTGATAAGCCTCCTTTACACTTTGCATACATCAAATATTTGCAAATGAGATAGCCAATTATTAAATGTCAGCGAAGCCAACACTACATTTAACAAAGAGTAGAAAACTACCATTGCTACCTTTTCACTACAAGTTTTAATATTCCATAACCAGTTCTTAACTCTCTCTGACTTAAAGATTCAAGAAAAACAACAAGGCTGTGCAAGGCTATTAGAAAAGTTCATGATTTGTGTTATTTTACCCATTTAGGAAAAGTGAAATGAGTCTATACAGTTTCAGCTTTGTGGTACATATGTATAAATAACTCAGCAAAATAAAATAAAATTCACCCAGCTAAAAGCATAAGTGGTTTCTCAGGTATGTTTAAACAAAAAAACCTCAAGTGCAAAAGGAAATAAAAAGGCATATTACTGGTGATGACTATACCATAATGTATGAGTAGAGGAAGGCACTGACCTGTACAAAGAAAATAACAGGTAGGACAGACATGGTCTGTTTTGCACAGAGGATATACACAACTTCTGAGATTTAACTGATTTTGTTCAGTCTCAAAAAAAAACCAGACACAAAATTGCCAGGCATTCACTCTTGAGGACAGCTTGGCTTTGCAGGGAAGATAAAAAGGCAATACTCCTATGAGCTTTCCTAGTCTGCTTCTGGCTCTAGCAACTAAAAAAGTTATCAAAAAAGTAGTATCTAATGTATCAGATTTATTTTCCTGCTCTTCATGCAGGCTGTGAAAACTATTGATACTTGTTTCTCTCCTCAAACATAACTGGCATAACTGAGGGGTGAATTAAAAATAAACTATACATAAATCAGTAATGTATTTCTTATGAAAGGAGCTATGGATGTTTAGTCTAGTTAATACTGTAGTAATTTACAGTTTTTTTGCTTTTATGTACCAAATGGTATTTCCATCCTTAGATCCTAGTGCCAACAAAAATCTACTATTTCATTCCAAACATTTAGCAGTATTACACTTTGCATACATAAATATATAGCTGCCAGCCTTGCAGAATAAATTGAAGTAACAAATACTTTACATCCATTCTGGAATCAATGCACTCTGCAAGCAAAACAGCAAAAGTTTCTGCTATAAGCAAATCATCTTGCTCATAAAACAAAAGAACCAGAACTGATTGCAACTTTCACTGTTGCGTGGCATAAAAACACAAAAATAATCAGCTTTTATAAAATAATTTATTATTTGCATCTCTTAGTTCCATTTATCTTATGCATGTAACTTTTTTTTTACAGAATCTTTAAGTGGGGTGACAGTCTTTAGATTTGAGTAACATGTAGTCCATTATCACATTCAAAATTAAACAGAAATATTTATTTTCAGGTGATGCCGCAGAAATATTATATTTGAAATTACTTTTAGCATCAGCTAAAAAATTACCAGGCTGAGATTAATTCTTGAGTTACTAGAAATTACACAATTATAATTTAATTTTAAATTGCTTAAGGCTATTATCAATGTCTTAAGAGGAAAAGAGTTCAGTAACCTTAATATGATCTAAATGAAGTAGATATCCCATTAAATGGATTTTTTTTTATTTCCTAGGTTGTTTTTACAAAAGAAAGTGGCATTTTGGGAAAACTTGTTAGTGCTTTGGCTCCTACTGATCACAATGATCAATATCAGAAGCAAAACCATAAAGCTATTGAAATACAGAACAGATTCCCTAAACATCCCTCAGATGCTGCCACATGAGCTACATCCTGTTAAGTATTAAGTTTCTAATTAGAGGAGATTAAATTGTCCGGTGTTAAATCTTAGAAAGTGATAATCTTGACTTCGTACTTTCCAGAGAACCTTCCACATATGTATAAGCCTGAAGTATATCTGTGCATACTAAATACTATGTTTCACATTTTAAAAGTTCCTTGAATTTTTAATGTGAAGAAGGTTCTTAATAGCACCTACTAGTTTCTTCCATCAGAGAAGGCAACCAGAAAGGAGAGAATTTGGTCATATGAACATATGAAAGTCAGTAAACACTTCTATAAAGGCAGGAATTTCCACCAGGGAGTCCTAGAAGGACCCCTGTAAGAATCACACAGCTGAGCAGACAATGCCACCATGAACTTCCAAGTCAGAATATCTGAAAATGTCTGAAATTTAAGTGTATTCTCATTGCCGTACCATCTTAAAAAAAAAAAAGACAAAATTTCTTCAAAAATCTCTTCCATTTAATTTAACATGTCTCTACTTTGAGATCTACTTTAATATGGTTATAGAATGGGGTTAGCTAATGCAGACAAAGAATCTTCAGGATACTTGAATGATACCTCAAGTATGAAAATATTTACATACAGTGTAAATTCCTGTGTTTTATTTTCATCATGAACGAAAACATGACCCACTATATCAACATGAGCTTGGGGGCTGTTACCAAATGCAAAGGGAGACAGATCTTTTCCTGTATGATTTTACCGAGACAAGAGTTTCAAGCAGCACATTGCTTTGAACAGCAATGAAGGAGTCTGCACCAGTCATTTTCTCCCAGAAAAGTACAGCAGAAGTGTTTCCTGAACAGTTTTTACCATCTAATATTGTATCATTTGAATCTGGCCCCTTCCACTTGATTCTGCCTTCCCTCCCCATTCATGTTCCTTAATCAGACAAATCCTCTCCAAGAGATTATAAAATAATTTACATATGGGTTTCCTGGGAGAGAAGAGGCAAAAATGAATCTTGTCTAGGATACTTAGGAGCTTAAACTGAGAAAATAAGGCAAAGGGTTAAACTAAAGGACAGTCTCAGCTATTTAGGTTAGTCTGACCAGCTTAGTAGTCACTCACAGTCAGACATCCTTAGCTGGAGGAAGGCAGAAAAGGACAGCAGATATTCTTCTGTCTCGTAATGGAGAGAGACCTATTTGAAGGGTGGGGTGGGAGCCCTTCCTAAAACATGTCATTGTACACAGATGTAGTGTCTCACTTGAGCCACAGTATTCCAGACAGCAGATGCATTTCACAGTCTTACCTGCCCCTCAGCACTGCTACTTCATCCAATGTATGGAAATGTAAATAAATATGTGCACAAGAAACACATCTCCTTTGCATTATACAAACAGACTGGCATGGATGTTACAGGTGATGTAAAACGATGGCAAAGCAACTTGAAGTTGCAAGGCACAGAATGAAAACGTGCTAGGGTTCCTCTCAAATGCAGTCATGGTTTCTTGATTTTGCACAAGTCTTTTGCACATCCTTCTGTTTTGGTCTAATTCAGATGGATTCAAATCCTGCAAGAAACAACCTTATAAGACTGAACCAGAATTCTTGCGCACAATGGGTAGAAACTAATTCTGTCATTAGTATCTTGAATGCTTTCTTCTCTTTAGTTACAAGGTGCACTGTAAAACCCAGTACATTTTTGACATTGTTAGTAATCCAATCCTTTGCCTGAATTATTTTTTCCTCTATAGCTTATAACATTTATTAAAATATTCCACCATTATCCTGGCTTTCTTATTGCTTAATGCAAAATGTTCTTGTTATTTTAACTTTCAGACTTCTCATTTGTGCACTCTGATTTTAGAGCTTTCTCTCTCTTTTATTAGATATGTCTTGTTTAATTCTCTGATATGCATCCTAATGACGTTGTAAGTGTTCTCTATGTTCATCCAGTTTTGCATGCACTTTCATTTTTTTTACATTCTGTATTTTATTGGGAAAACAATTTAGGAAGAGGTCAAAAATACAACTGATCCATATCATGCATTCATGACTTTTTGAAAGTTTGCCACAACTTTTGACTTCTAACATATCCTAAATCACACATTATGATGAGCAGGCAGCTCAGAATGATTTGGTGAAGGGTGATCTGCTTGCAAACACAGGTCCACTCAGAATTATTTTGTTTTATTTTACAATGAAGCCTTTTTATTATTTTCAAAAATTATCCTAATTCGTTGGCCTGTCCAGCAAAATCAGATTTTTTTAAGTTTATTCGCATTACAGCAAGCACTTTTAATTTTAAGGCAGCAGAAGTTGTGTCTGAGAAGGAAAGCACCTAGTACAACATAATACTCAAAAGTCCAGACAATTAACCACCTTTTCTAAAACATTTTCTCAATCCATATTCCTTTCTGTATCATTAACGCAAAAACATTAAATCAGCAACAGAAACACCCAACCTTATCTTGAACTGAAACTGCCCAGCAACCTTTTCTTCCAATGAGGTTTCAGAGAAGCAAATGTCTGTTTTGCTTTTGAATTTTGAAGTGAGTTGAATACATAAGCAGTGATTTTTAAATATTTTCAAAATATACAAATCAGACTAAATGCAATTGTAAATCTCATTGATAGTGTTCTGCTGAACTACTCCTAATCCAGTTCAAACATGCAAACCTTGTAACATCGGCAGTTTATCCTCAAAAAAAAATTCTTGATCTCTTGACTTTTGAGGTCCTAGGAATGTCATGTCTGAAAGATCACATTCTAGTGCCAGACCCACTAAAATGGAAAGCTAGCATGAACATCAGTAGTTTAATGCCTGAGCTCTTAACGTCCTTTTACCATCACACAGACAAATGTACAAAATATTGGCTACATCTCACTCTTCAAGTCACAGCCCCTAGTGTCTATAAAATTTACTACTAACAAACAGTAAATTTGCATTACCAGTTAGAGAAAAATTACTAATAAAAGTAAAGAATAAAAAAATGCCTGCTGCATGCTTAGAGCAAAATGTTTTGCAAAATATAGTTGTACAGTAATTGAACCCTTTCCCCTGCAATATCACACCCACGTAGGACATGTTTCTGTTAAAAGTATTACCAGTAGCTAGGACAATCTTAAATCTGGCTGAAGTAATAACACTGAAGCAATACAGTGCTTACTGGTTTTAGAAACATTTTATAGAATGAAGACACTAGATCTGCCTAACATATATACCATACTCTGTTTTAAAACATTCACCTAACCCAAGAACTTGAAGTTTAACCAGATTGTGTATGGGATGATTTCCCTCAAATTTCACAGTACACATTCTTTTGAGCCATTCCCAAAATATAGCTCAGAAAGCCCTAAACTGCTTGTTGAACTGGATTGGTGTTTCTCTTAAGACCAGTAAAATATTAAAAAAAAAAAACCTTCTGTTAAAGTTCTGAAAAACCATTATACACCACTGAATTGCTCACAACACCAAACCAACCCATTTTTAAAACCAACCCAAGCTCTGCTGCACAGGTAGCTGAACTCAGGTTTTAATATGCTCTTAGCCTTTTTAATGTTGCTTTTTAAAGAGTTAACAGCATTATTAACTGTGGAATGTAAAGTGTTTATGCAGTGGTCTCCTTTAAATGGGGGACATATCCTCAGTTGCTATGAAGTGGTACTTAACACAACCCTGTTTTCTTAAGTAGAAGGTGAAACCAACAACCAAGTTGAATATTTTTTTCCTTAAGTGACTGATACTGAACTCATTTCACAGCATGATAATTCATCAATGCAGGAACACCACACTAAGTCAACCTGCACAAGCCTACAAAAACGAGAGTTCAGTCACTGCATTTGGAAGACTCTTCGCTCACACAAACAGTTGCACTTCCTATAGCAGATGTTTCCACACTGTGGAATACATTAGGAGCCATTGCTCCTGATTTGGGTCTGAGAATGAACACAAAATAAAAAAGAATAGAAAAATAAAATGGAGTCATAAGTAGTTGCAATCGCTATGCCTTAAAAGCTCATTCCCTTAAAGCCTAAAAGCATATGTGTGCATCTTGCTCAAAGTATCTCCATCAGGCTCCCAGATCCAGAGAATGTAAAGGGAAGACAAAATGAGACTTATATGGGAGCTGAAAGGCAGTTTGCCATCCTTGAGAGCAAGAAGTGGGCAGAAGGTTACAGGACCTAGTAACAGTAGGATTAGGAATAGACTATTATGTCTTTGTCAGAGAGGGTCAAAGGGAATTTCTAAGCTTCTAATTCATCAATAGCAGTTCTCCTCCATCTAAAGCAGAGTTGAGAAAAAAAAGCTTCAGGAATGACAGCATATGACATGTATAATGCAGCAGAACAGCTATTAGTGTGCAGTGTTTTTATGGTTAGCCAGTTACACTTAGTCACCTGATAAAATTTTAGTTCAGATTTTTTTTTTTAAACACACATAAGGAATAAAACTTCACTTTTGCTTTTATCTTGTACTCAGAAAAGAAAATCTCAGGAAACATACAACTGTTCAAATTTGTAAACTCTCACTTGGGCTTTGAAGCTTAACAACCACATACCAAACTGTATACTGCTTGTGGTTTCAAGACTCAGAGGCAATGAACTCTTGTCCCCTAACTATCACAGAGATGACAGTCACCTGCTGAATCACCAAAACCATATCCTGGCATACGCACATTTCTTCTGAGCTGTTTCCCGTTCAGTTGCTTCTCTTGGTGCATCATCTTTGCTTCTTCAGAAAACAAGATCAGCAAGAGATGCATGCTGGTAAATTCTAACTTATCAGATCCATTGATGGGATACTGCTTTAGCCACAAAAAGAGGAGCAAAAAGGGATTCCTAATTTTTTTGAGGTGAGGTAGGAAAAAAAGAGAAGAAAGTGAAGTAATTTAATTTCTTGTAGAATCAGATCTATGGGAAGGTGAACCTAGATTAACAGTTTCCTACTTCTGAGCCTTTGGTTCCTAAAATCAGTTTTCTCCTCCGCTAACAATTTTTGAATATGTTAGAACAAAGCAAAAGCTAATCAAATACTACATATTGTTTAAACTGCCACTTTTTAGGCTTTTGATTTGTAAAAAAGACAAAAAGTTAATAGCAATTAGAAAATGACAGCTAATACAACAAATTTTTTTTTTACTAAATCGCTGATTTTGAAATTATTAAACCCTTCCATTAAGAAAAGATCATATTGAAATAACTGTTCCTTTTTATACAGAAGTATTAACTTTTATTGTAAAGCCTAGGATTCAAGAGTGGTTTTTAAATTCCCTTTACAGTTCCCAGTAATTTTCTTATTCATCAGTTTCATTAGGGAGCTCACCTCATGCAAACTTGGACCTGGTTCTCAAACATTACCTCAAATACTTTTTTTTCTTTTTTCAGCTGAAACACTGCCTTAACTTTATCTTCACTCAACTGATGGCTCAACAGCAACTTCATAGGATTTTTGCCTGGAAAATTTCTCTACCATTTAAATGAAAAAATGGAAACTGTCATTTATATTCTATACATGAAAGAGGAGAGTTTATTCTACTTGTAAAAGGCAATGTTGAGTTTTGCAACTACTCATTAAAAGGGTATAGAAGTTGGTTTGGAAGGTTTCTTTCAAAGACCATTCAATTCCAACACTTGCTATATAAAAATATTAATGAATAAGTACATTTTAAGTAAAATGTCTCTTACTTAAACTGAGGGAGGAAAAGATACATTTCAGCAAAAGAGATGAAGTTGTATTTTTATGCCAATTCATAACTTCTCAGAAATTTAGCAAAAGGCTTTCTGAAATGACTGAACAATAGCAAGGGAATCAAGTGGGCTTTTGGAGGATTGTTTCCTTTCCAGACCAAGACTGTCTTTTCCCTACTTGGGATATGGGACTTAGCTCATTTCACTGCCAGAGCCCATGGGTTTATCTTGTTAAAAGCCACATGCATGTCCTCAGAAAGATGATTCCTCACGTGTCCTTTGCAGAAACTGCTAGTCACCCCCTGAGCTTCACAGGTTTCCAGAGAGATTGCCAGTGAGAGCTCGGTTGTACTACACAGGGGGAAGTGGAATGGATTGCTTGGGACAGAACTGGAGAGATTCTCTGGAGAGGTGTTAGCTCACCAGCTTGGTGATACAAAAACAACTGAAGACCCTGTGAAACTCAAGGGAAACAGTATTTACTGCTCTCCTGCTGTCCACAAAACCAGATGTCCTCCATAAAAGACTGTTTGTCGGGCGTGATTTGCCCCTTGCCTATAGATGAGAAAACTATTTTCACCAGATAAAAGCTAAGGAAGAATTTCTTCACTTAACTAAGGCAGCAGCTTTTCCACAGTAGTACAGTCATGTTACAAGAAGCACTGAGCACATCAGAGTGGCTGATGCTCCTAATGCTGAAGGAGCATTTTTGTATTATAATTAATTGCAAAATAATTAATTGCAAGGGTTCCTACACAGGGCTTACAGTCGGCTAATATAGATCAAGACAAACAGAGGGAAAGGGGACACTTCAGAAACTCATAGGCTAATAGATTCCTAAAAACTCTGAGTCATGGGGCTCAAACCCTTCCTGCAGGAGATCATTAAGCCTTGAGTTTTACCTTCCAATGTCGATGGGGTGCATAAAGATCGGGAATTTTTGTTTTCCCTTCTACATCACTAGGTATAGCTTATCAGCACTTCTGCCAGCTGATGACATACTGACCAGGAATTCATACTGGCATTGCTATCCTTCTGAAGGAACAGCTACAAACCACACAATTAGGTAGGTAACTGATCATCAGAGCCATTAATAGGCTTCACCTGTCTACAAAGTTCCCTTAAACTAGGTCAAGAAAGCATACCAACAAAAGCCTTCATTATCACTGTGCTGTACGGGACCAGATGCATTTCAACATCCTTTAATGTGATCAAATCAACAGCCTGGTCTCTGGTAAGATATTACACTTAGCACCACATAGAGCATGACAGTATCAAAGCAAAATTCAGAGCAGCTGTGAGGAGAAACAAGAAAGATTTTTTTTGTTCTAGGAATGTCTCTTATTGTCTGGTAAAAGTAAACCAAACAACAAATGGTATAAGCAAGGAGGAAACTGGGGGCTACCCTTATTTTTCCCTCCAAATAAGTAAAATACAGCATATTAAAAAATGCAGCATGAAGAAAAGAATCAATAAAGGAAAGACATCATCCTTCAGTTTGTAGCTCAGATGGAGATACCAAGAGGAAGAAGAGAATTCACTCATAAAGCTAGTGTCTTCTGGTGGCCCACAGGAATCGTACTGCTGAAGATGTGACAAGTATTTGATGAGGAAGTCAGACTATTTGATCAGTCAGGCAATGGACTTACTTCAGTAATCCCTACTTTATACAATCAGTTAGAATTTGTCTTGAGGGCCCAAGTATGTGTATATTTCAACTTATTAGATGTTATACAAGGCCATGCGTAAAGTGTGCAGTACTGTGCAATTCAAAAGGCACATGGGTTGAATTTCAAGAGGCAGTTATTCAGTGGAAAAAAATGAGCATCTCTTCAATTAAAAACAGAGTGTAGCATGCATCACTAAGGGCAACTAATTCCTATTTGTAGGTCCCCTTTAATGTTCACAGCTGGCAGGCAGCAAACCTACATTTTCTTAAGGCAGTCTCAGATAACTGTTCATTCTAGTCCTTACAGTTTAGCTCATTCAAGTTTCTAGAATAACTGTGGTTAAGTTTTATCATTAGCACAATGCCTTGTTAAACATAAAGATTGAGCACCGATGAGCAGGAGCTCCCAAAAGACTTTTCCCAGAAAACATTTATCATTACATTACCTGAAACTTTGAAGAGCACATTTGAAATTCATTATTTTTTACCTCTTTAAAAAGAGGTAACTAATAAATTAAACAATTACAATGACCAAGCTCTAGTAAATAGAATTAGCTTCTAGTTATCTAGCTGGATCTTCAAGACAATTCACAAAGCAATCATTCTTAATTACTTAAATAAGTAGTTTATGAAAGCATGTATACAGCAGAAAATGTTCTAACAGAGATGAAGTTCTTGTTTACTCAGGAAAAACAAACAGTGTTATAACTGGCTAGAACTGTAAAACTCTACAGAGCTCAATCACACATGTCTTATTTCCTGTTTGACTTTATTCTGATAAGGCAAAACTAGGGCATTTCTCCCATTGGCAAGCACACATAGGAGGAAACCTGCTGAGTCATAAACAGCAAAGACAGCAGCAAAAACTATTCCAGTACAAGTAGATTATATGCACACATTTTTAATGTGAATTCATACTGAAGCCTTAAATAACTAGGACATATTTCTAAGGTCACAGTCAAGCAAACCATATTCTACAAATTCACATGGATGAATCATGAAGCCCATGGAAGTCAGATGTTGGGAGCCCAGAGCAATCTCAAGTTATAATTTTCCACTCAAACTGAAATTGGAAGAGGAAGCAACAGTTGTGGTGATTTGGTGATAACAAAAACAAAAACCTCCAAATCACATGATCTTTAGGTGCTAAAGTACAGCAATAACGTTAGCAAAGATTACAAGACTTGGAATACACGAGGCCAGAGAAGCAGTGGTACTTCCTGAGGCTAGGCTTTTTATCTTGCTACCTATTCTAGGTTTGAATGTCATACAACAGTGTCAGTCTCCAGAACACTGCTGTTATTAGAACAGGATAAATTATATTTTAGGCTCTGCTCTTACAAACAAGAGTCAGGAATCCAGAGCAAAGCCCAGAAGAACTTAAAACTGTTCTCCCAATAACAAAGCCTACAGAGAAAAAAACAAATTTTCTGCATACTGGGATAGGGTTTTCAAGAAATTTTACAACAGCCTTGTGGAACATAAGAGGCTCCTACGCTGACTTTTCATATGCCTTTGATTAAATAATACACATGGGGCAGAGATAACCTTTAATTTCTCTTCCTTGCAAAGGGAGTTCTAACTATGATTAACATCAATCACTGAAACACTAGAATGTAACAGGAAAAGAAAATCCAAAGAACACATTACCTGTTAGCATTTGTACCTGGTTTCTCCTCTTGTACTACAAATACATTAACATTTTAAGTTCTTACTTTGTATCGTAAACAGAATTTTCAATTTTAGATGTTCAGTTTGGGTTATACTAAATTGCATCAATCCATGGGGGTATAGAGACCAGCTGCATCAGATGCTTAGTGACACAGCACTCCTAAAAATAAAAGCTAAGATTGTGGAAGCACACACATTTTGAGATTTAGAGTGATGTCACAGCTACATGGCTCTAATCATCATTTTTAAAGATCAGAATTTAGGACTTCAAAGCTTAAATCCCTACTTATCATCTGTTACGTAAAATACAGGCTAAAATAGTCTGTAGCAGACAGTCCCAAATGGTCAGTGTGAATCTCAGGGGATTGGGGGCAAGGGGGAAGGCTTGCAGAAAATAAAAAAAAAAGAAGACAAGCAGTGAAAGAACACACATGGATTAGGAAATAACTTGAATAGTATGGTAGTCTAATACTGAAATAACTACACAATTCCAAGGTCGGCATTTTATATTAATTTTGGATTTGGGCTGGAGGAAAAGCAGCACAAAAGGAAACAAAGTTGGTTTGTTTGTGTTGGGCTTTTTTCTCCAACTATTTTTTTTCTCCAACTCTCAGACGAGATTCAAGGAATTTCATTCAAAACTGTGAAAATGAATTCATGTGCCTGGTACAAAATACCAGATACAGAAAAGGTAATTAGAGGACAATCAGACTATGGGGTATTTTCTACCTTGGGTGTAGAAAAACAGCTCAACACCATCATGAATCAAGCAATAGTAGCAAGGCCCACTAGAAGTTGCTGGCAACAACAAATTCCTTTGCAGCATCCAGATAAACACTCAAAAGCAGTAAGTGCAGCCTAACTCCACTACTCTTCAGGGCTTTTGCATTTCCTGGTGTGGAGGTCAAATATCTGGGTATGCAGCAACAGGAGCAGGGAAAAGAGGTAACATGAAAGGGAAGTCACACATTCAAAAAATACACGAGGAAAACGGCATTAGACAGACAAGGCAGGCAAAGATGATAACTGTCTAAAATACAAGCAAGTTAGGACAGCTTCTGTATTATCCTGGTCTTACTGGGCTGTGTTTTAATAATTTTTGTACTTTCAGGTTTCTGCTCCAGATCACCACCTGACACTTGGCAGAAAAGCCATCTATATCTGCTAGACAGGACATACATTGCTGCCCTTCTCAGCGTGACAGAATAAATACACTGTCTCCCACTTTGCCTGCCTTAGCCATACTCTCCAGAACAGGAACCACATGCAGTCTGTTCTCTCCAGCACACAGTATGATAGAACAGTGGGCATGACAGGAAAAATACATTATCAAAAATATATATTTTATGTGATGACAATGGCTGCACTGCAAATTTAAGCCATACGACACCAAGGAATGTGTGTTAATTATTTTACAAAGTTAAAGACAAAAGGCAATGCAAACTTAGTGGAAAAAAAACCCTTAATTATTTTGTTATTACTGTGCTTGCCAGAATCACTAGCATCCCACATAAGAAACCAATTCTAAACTAATTTTGAGCGGAAACTTTCTTCTATAAATGCAGAATACTGCCCAATAAACAAGGGGAAAAAAAACTCCACATACTTTAAACCACAGGAATTCTTAGTGAAATGGATGAAAGGACAATTAATAAGCAACATGCTGAATATTTTGTTTCTAATGTGTTGATATGCACACATAGCATAGCTACTTCATTTTAGATTCTGCTAGCCTCTCCTTTATTCTCAGCACACCTTTAAAAAAAATCATGCCCCTAAGATTAAAAAAGTGATCAGTTATACAAAGTCTACTTTTAACCCTTTAATCTGTTTCACCAAAATCCCAAGAAGAACAATTATGAATGCTTTTCTTTACCACAGTAAAGTATTTAAGTGATTATCAATTCACCATATAAGGACCTAGAGGCAAAGGGCTTTTTCCTTTAGCATGCATGGGGAACAGGCTATGTCTAAATGACTGTCTAGTTGTCCTCCAGATGCTGATCCATACAAAGAGCTGTTGCCCCACATTCTACTTTATATTTCTCACTGCTGAATGCACACATGCGTGGGCACTTAACAGAAAAATGAACTGAAATAATACCAGGACAACACACAAAGACACAAAGTCTGATTGTCAGCAGACACCTGCCTGATTCATCCTAGTCTCTTAAAAATAAAAAGCTTGCCTTAAGCCACTTTCAGAAAGTATCTTACATGCACAAAATAAACACTCCAGTGGTGAGTTAAGCTAACCTGCTTGACTTTGAGGACTGCTAATCCACTTCAGTACAGCAGGCAGAAGTGCACAGCTGAAAAGTGACACCACCCTAAAACACTTTTTAGCTTTGATTTGCCACACAAGACTTTATAAAGAAACAGACTTGAGACTCACTACTACAATTTCCTTCTGGAGTCAAGGTCAAATTTGTACATATAAAAGCATGCCAGAGTACCTGACATGGTCCTACAGAAAGCCTGCTGACATCATGTGGACTTGAGACTAACCCAATCACACTAAACTCTAGTGTATGTAAAGGGTCACTTAGCAGCACAATAACTTCGTTAACAAAAAACAGCAATCCAAAACAACTGCTTAACAAAATATAGTTACCAACACTAAGATCTTCTGAGGTTGTGGAAGAGTAAAATGCATGCACCTACAGCATGCAGAAGTCTACCATATTTCAGTAGACCCCATAGAAAAACTCACCTGTCTCTAGCTCCAGAGAACATTCTGTACCACTCTACCATCTCAAAAACTAGGGTCAAGTGAAGGTGTTCTTCAGTGGTGTTCTTTTATTTTATACATATGTGTTGGTGTATATATATATATATATGTACACACCTAATTTTTAAATAATACCAAAAAACCCTTAAAAACATTTAAGTTAGACACATTTATTCAAATTGATGAAACCTTTTGAGATGTCTTTCACAAAAGCGTTCTTTTTCTCCCCCCAGACTTCCGCCTTCAGAAAACAGACATTCACTCTAGATTATTTAAACTTGGAAAAATGCAAGTGTTTTCTTTGAAAAAAATATCTATTGTTACAGCAAAACCTTGGGTTTCCTTTCAAGCAAGATCATATGATTACGCGTTTATATTTTACTTTCCGCAGGAATTTACACGCCCCCCATTTGCATCCTGTTATTCACTGAGCGTTTCCCTTCACTTCAGCCTGCTGCGTTAATAAAGTGGAGCCTTGGCTCAGCCTAGGCACTCAAGGTGACAATCAGTGCTCCCTCTTGCATTTGTCAGATTTATTCTGCAGGGTTTTCCGCATATATCCAACTACACAAAACCACTCTTTCAAAAAAACCATTCTGAGAAGCACTGCATAGACAGAGCATGGAAATCAAACCTAGGGCTTTTCAGGGGGTTTTTGCTAATTCTGTTCTTTAAAGTACTGATTTTTCTTTCAGAAGGTGAATTTTACTGAAATAGATTCCATTATTTAAGACAACTAAAATAGTATAAAGATCTTATTTCCACTCTTCTGTCTGTCAGTCATAAATTGGTCAGATTTTTATATCTTTACTTAAGTCATTGCCATTAGTCTATAAATACCTTCAGATGGAGACTGACACTAACTTTATTTGCAGTCCTATAACACAAAGGCCTGAAAAGTAGAAAAAGCACTTTTTCTGCTAAATAAACCTGTTAAGATAACTTCTACTGAAGGTATCAACTCTTTTTTTCTCTGTAGAGAAATCATAGCCTTAACTCTAAATCATAGTCTTAAACTCTATTTGAGGACCTTCAAGTGCAAAGTGGGGGGAAAAGGCAGGAAGAATAAAAATCAAGCAGTTCCACAGCATGAGAAATTGAGATGAGAAATTATTTTCACTCCATCTCAAGTAAGACAAAAACTTGCAATCTTGGAATTATTTCAGAAAACATAATTAAAACAACCACAACAAAACACATTTCATTGAGACTAGGACTTCTTCAGTTCACCAAGAGAACACAGCCAAGGAAAATAATTTCTTTTACAGCAGTCTACCTGAGATAACGTCTTGCAAAGATTTTCATGAAACTGAGGTGTCAAGAGAACTCTCATTTCATGGGAGAAATTATTTCCATTCGAAAAAAGCATCACCAGAAATATTTGGCCTGCTCTGGTCTTGGAGCTTAGAGCTAATACTAAGAATTGTCCTGAACAAGCACAGAAATCAAGACACTTAGATATATTCTTCAAGCAATAAAACAGAATATAAATTTATAAGCACTAATAAACTGAAGACAATTGACACAATGAATGAAAATAAACATTTTGTATTCCTGCAGGGAAAAGTGGAACTATTTTAGACAGGTTTCCTGAATCCTTTCAACCATGTTTTGGAGGCTGAGACAATCTTCAACTGATGAGGACAGAGGTTATTTTAATACCCAAGAAAGTTTAAAAACAACTTGAAATTTAGTATCAACTCCATTTTAATCAAGATTCTTTAGCCACAGCTGATCAATAAGACTTCATCTTTAATATAATAACTGTAAAGTCTCAATGACTGGTAAAAGAAAAGGACAATTAATTAAATACAAGCTTCTTACTTTATTCCTGCAATGAATAGGATCAGAGTGTTCCTGCCTTTGAAGAAACTGGCATGAAGCCAACCAGTGCATCTCATCCTACAGAGCAGCTCAGGTGGTGAAGGACAGGGACAGGACTCCTCGGCCAGCTCAGAGGCGACCAAGGACACACTTCTGACCCCATGACTGCTCTGAGTGCTGCTGTGTTACCCTTGCCAGGACTGGGGTCAGGGCACACCTGCCCACATAACTGGAGAACCTTAGCTGTCGTTTTAATGCCTCATGCCCGGCATTAACCAGGGCTTGGACACAGGAAAGATTTTGTCTCTATTCTTTACAAGTCACCTTTGCACTAAACTGTAGGAAGGGGCACTATCAATTACTTCACATCAAAGTAAAGTTATTTCTGATGCATCATTAAGCAAAATACAGCTGGATGGGAAGTCATAGGACATTTTGAAATAGTAATAGTTTTACTAAGGCAATTTTCAGAGGGGGAAAAGAGAAATCTCTTGGGTATCTTTGACAGTCTGATGAAAAGGATTAGAGGACTCATTAAGGGCAATATTACTTCCAAATGCAAAGCTTCGAATGACTGGTGACCTAAGTGAAATACAAGTAGTTACATTTGGTTTCAAGAAAGTGAAAAGCTTACTTTACGCAGTTACATTGTGTATATTCACTCAACTGGAGGTTCCATTAAAATACAGCTAAATTTAACAGTTTTAAGTACTTAAACAGCTGAAATCAACATAGAGCATGAACTGAATTTTACGAGCAGTTCGAACCCAAATAAATTCCCAGTGCTTACCGTCAAAAAAGCTTTTAGCTCTCAGGTAGCTGACGCTGAGCCGGAGCACAGAGAGCTTGTCCAGTTTGGCGATAACATCCTGCGGGAAGGGCAGCAGGCTGGCCAGGCGGTCCAGCTCCGCGTTCAGGCGGTCCCTGTGCCTCTTGGACGGGTTGGACTTGACTCCTTCAGCTGGGGACGGCTTCACGCTGCAGCAGAAAAACAAACAGTGTAAATGACAGCTCCTTCCCAAAATGAACGCAAATATTTGCCCGGCCTAATGTTACATATTGTCTCAAACTGTAACAACTAAAATGTTTTCCCAAGTTACTTTTTTCCCCATTGGAAAAAAATAACTTCAAGCGGCCTAATCTCCCCTCCAACACACATTGTTAAATGAAGCAGTTTGAGCTACAATGCCTATTTGAACTTTGAATGAATATTTGAAACCTTTGAGATTCAGCATTTTTTATAAAAAGCTTCCTGTGTTTTCAGTCAAATGTCACTTGAATTCTTCCAAATATACCAGAACCTTTTAGTAATATTTGTCTACAAAAAAAATTGACAGTAGGCTTTTTTCACGTCAGTAACAATTTCTCACAGATGTCCTTAATTTTTATGAGTTTGGAACAGGCTAGTACTAATTGAATACAATAAAAATTTTAGCAACTTGCTAGGCATCTGAAATTATACTAAAAACCATGAGATCTAGCTCAGTCAGCATGTAAAATCTTTGTAGCAAACACTGGGAGCTCATCCTTTAAATCATCTCTCAGCTGAAGGCATTTCATTTGAGTACAGCATGGTAAAAGCATGCTTTTCTACAGGACAAGGAACACTTTTAAAAGCTTTGTGCTATGATTCATATAATGAAGTTTTTGTTAACTTGCTGTTTTCCATTCATATCCACCCTGAGCGCCAATTCCAGAGATTTGGACACTCACCCCCTCCCACATACACAGAACTCTGGGAAAAGGTTTAAAACCCTACTCATTTAAACTACAACTAGTCATTACAACAATGCTGAAACGGAGTGATTTATCTGCCTAAGCCTTAGTACATTTTATTTTCTTTATTAAATAGTTTTCTACTTAAAGAGTGACTCATTGTCACTTTCCCAGTACTGCAGTTCTACGTGAGATCTATAGCAGTCATCAATTTGTGCTGCTCTCACAGAAATGTTGGTTCTGCAAGATGCATCACTCAAAAATACTGAGCAGAAAGACATTCAGCAGCTAATTTCTTCAGTATTTCATCTAGTCTGCTCCCAACTGTCATCCTTATATCAATTATAAGATGAGAAATTGCAAGAGCTCCAATAGGTTTTTTTGCTACTGCTTAAAGTAAACCATACAGAAAAGTAATTTCATCTTGCATTTTCAGTCAAATGGTTACTGATAGAGTGGAAATTCTTATTTTTAGTGTGTTTTTGCTTTACATTTCAATTACACCTCTTGTTAGTTTAAATCCAAACCCTTCTTTTTACAATCATTGCTTATTCAATTGTTACTTGTCAAAAATTTGCACTTAAGCCTGGCTGCCTGCTCCCCAGCACTACAACTGCCCTTTTCCACATTAAAGGAGCTTTTTGTGGAGCCTGGAAATGCAAAGGTGCCATAATGCAAAATGTTGGTAACAGACAGAAACATATCAGCAGGAATTACTTCCTAGATGGATAAAGTTAAACTTGCTTCAGAGAAAATATTGTAAATTAGTGGTGCTTTAGCCTAAAAATATTTTTAAAGTGGGCAAAACCATTGAATAAGGAAATTCAAAAAATTAGGAAAATTCTTTCTCCTGAAAAAAAACCCCTAGGTGCATCATCAGTGGCAATGGATGGCTAACTATTTGGTTAGATGTGTGCTTCAGTCACAAATCACGACTTTGAACGTTAAACTTTAAATAATTTAGCAAGGTTTTCTTCATATTCTTTTATGCTGGCAGAAAATTAACTTGTACAAGCCATATGATTAGCAAAATTTAAATACAGCCCTAAAAAATAAAGTTAGAAATCATCAAACATTAGCAGCAACATTAAAGGTTTTTTTTTTTAATATTTTTAATGTATTGGACTGTTTCTAAATAATGAATTTCAAACATTAAGCATGTAACAGTCGTATAACTTGTATAACAACCAGTGAACAGCTAACTATTGTCAAATCAAAGTGGGCTGCTTCTGAGAAGCAGAGGACCCCACAGAAATCACTTAATATACACAAACCAAATAAATCAGCATTAAGTAACAGGCTTTTCTATCTTAACTATCCACTGCTCTGCTTTCAATTTGGAAAATGACCAAGTAGTTGAAACTACATTCAATTTGCAGTCACCTCATCAGATTGTCAATTAGATGTGATTGTTTTTCTACTTTACGTTTACTTTCTAAAGGTCTCTTAACTAGCTCAAAGCTTTTCTGAATACTACATTACCAGTATTTGCATCATAGATCTTGCCATATTCTCTCTCCCAAATCAAACACCGATTATCCCTAATTTTCCCCTTTGTCACCCAACTAAAATTCTTTATATAAATGGATCCTTCAGCAAAGAAGGGAATAAGGGCACAAGTGCCGGGAGCATAAGCTGCAACTTAACTATTTTCCATCCACTTATAGAAACCCTTGATGCTAAAGACAGCCCAGCTTCAATGCAGAAAATTATCTTCAAGGCAAATTATGTGCTATGTCAAGATTAAATCCATTTCTCTGCTTTGTTTAAAAGAAAAACAAACAAACAAACAAAAAAAAAAACCAACTAAAAGAGGGAATGTATTTAAGCTGATTTTTGCATTCTTAATCTTCTACCTTTCATAGGAAATCTGAATTCTCTAATCAAAGGCCAGAGGTATCTGCCCCTGTACCTGTCTACAACCCTTGTTACCCAACAGCTGAAAGACACTTGATCAAGCACATTTAATTTTTGATTTACAATTTTAAAGGTTTTGCTATCACAACACCAGCTGACTGCTGTTCTCACAGGTCTGCTACAGCATACTTAATCAGAAGTTTTCACTACACATGCTCATCACATGCACCTTCATAGACACTAACCCCAAAAATTTTTAAAAGTGCAGATTTACCAATCTTAATTACTATCAAAAGGTGAAATTAAGTTTCAATATTTACATGCTCATTTGTATAATTTTAAAGGGAAATTTTAGCAGTTTCTGAGAAAATACAAAGAAAGCACAAGTTTATTTTGCTCATAACAATAAAAAGCACTGGAGAAAAAAAGTTGAAAACTCAACAAACAAGAGCTGAAAAGCATGATACCTTAGTAAGAAGACTGAAGTGTGAAACGAAATCAGAGAATAAAAGAATGTGCAAGAACATTACAGATAGAGATGTATTTTTAAAAAATTAATTTGTTAAAACCCCTTAATTACTAGTTCATCAGAACTATCTTATTGCTTAGGAAAGAGGGGCATGAGGAAAAACATACAAGTCACTTAACTAATGGATTTCATCTCAGCTTTGAATATTTTTCATCTCGTATTTAACAGTACATGCAACAACATATCTTTTCCTTATGCATAGGCTTTCACTCAGTGGAGGCCAGGCATATAAAATCAATTATGATACTAAGCAAGTAATAGAATACTAAAAAAAACTTTATTTACTTTAGCAGCTGAAAAATTCTTCTAAGAATTTACTCTTATTTTCCACACTGAATTTACGATTACTGAAAATTTCTTTGATTTCTTTGGAAAGATTATGATTTCTTTGGAAAGAACAGGTAAGAACTACAGACTATCAACCTCTTAAATTTACTGTCAACTAGTCTTGAAGGGCAGCGACCCTTTCCAGTGGCTCTTTTAGCAGATACTGAAACCAGTCAAGATTCAAACTGATGAATGGATAAAGTTGTTTTACCATAAAAACTTCTACCGGTGACATGCTACTCATCTGATGCTAGGCTACTGTTTGCCATCCAGGAGTAAATAGTTAGTTCAGGTAGGTTTGGTGCATGAAGGATTCAACCAGCATGATAGAACCATCCAGAACACCAATCAAGGATGAAAGTTTGACACTCAGTTTTAATATACTTCACAACTTTCTAAGAAAACAAGCCAACATTTCTTGGGGANCAACAGTTTTACTGCCTCCATTTCAAATAAGAGGTGCAAATTGCTTTATCACAGACACTGCTTTACACAAAGGAATATTTCAATGATTATTTTTCTTTTCTGATTAACTTCCTTTTTGAAAGCTTATTCTGGCACTTGTTTGTTTGTCTTGAATGAACACACAAATAGTTCCAATTCTTTAAATTAAAATGTCTCTGCTCTACTTCCTAACACTGCTAGGACTACTGATCACTAAAGATCGATCAGTCAGAACCCTGGAGTACTCAATCTCACAAACACATTTAAGACAACAAAGAATAAAACTCTATTATATTTTTTTTTTANTATTCCTGTCTACTGATCACATTACTTATATATGTATAGCTTCATTTGCTGCAGATTCTCTTTCTAAAAAGTATTCTTTTGCAAGAAACATTGACCAAAACCAACCAATCAAAAAAACCCCANCATAAACAAATCATTATGCATTTTGCCTCTGCATAACACGAAACATTTAGAACTCTCCACCCCATTCCTTGTCTATTACATTTATCCAGTTATACAAAACAATTCTTATATAAACACTGAAAGAAAAGAAAAACAAACCAAATCAGAGCTATTAAACAGAAAGACATAAAAACTGCAAGCTGGAGCTGCAGTTATATAATACCTTTCATCCCACATCAGAATCTATCTGCAGTAAACTCCACTTCCATAAAACTTGCATTTTTCCCCCAATTACAATGCTACTAGATTAGCTTACTTAATAATCACTAAACAAAAGAATTTGAAGACTTGGAAAAAAAGACAACGACAGAAAGCAGGGGCCACGCGTTGCTCCCCAAGCCTCAAGTGGGGAGCGAAACATCCCCCAGCCCTGCTGCCACCAGGGGGACTCACAGGGTTTAAACCTTGAAGAGGGAGGCAATTGAAAGGCTCCCAGGTATTGAGAAACTGAATTCTGTAGCACATTACAAGCAATTGCCGTGCACGTGTTTAGCATCTTTTTTTTTTCTTCCTTTACATGACAAGATAACGAGATGAATTGCAGGAACAATTGCCTATTATGTTCCCCTGCAATTGCTTTTCTTTTTCAGCTGCAATACTGTAATTCCCAACTGAATCAAAAAAGCAAATTTCAACTTGGCACAATCAGACAACAGCCTGTGATTCCCTCTCAAATTCAATTCTCTATAGGGCACGTAGTAACAACGGGGAGTTGTAAGGAGGACGTTTCTTAAATTGTTATGGAGTTATGACCATGGCTTTCTTGAGTTATTTGTACCAGAAACCAGAAGTATTTCTTCTGTTTAATTTTTTTTCCCATGGCAACTATGGCATTATATTCAGACCTTCTTCTATTTCTATAAGCTGTCTTCACAGATTACTAATTAGTATGCTCCATTAGAAGGTACATATATGGCAATCAAAACATTAGAACTATCAATACAGATAATATCTTCTACAAAAGATATTAGTCCTAGTAATGTATCACCTCTACCTTTTTCTTTTCTCTTTTTCCTTTTTTTTTTTTTTTTCCTGAGTAACTGTGAATTCTACTGTGGGGAGAAAAAATTGAAATCAAACAGATTAAAATGACAGTAGTGTCAAACCTGTATTTGCCAGGACCGAGTACATCTTTCCTCTCTCTTACATTCAGTTACAAAAAGCTTGTTGCCTGTCTCACTTTTTTTTGGACTAAAGGTGTCGTCTGTAAGTAGTTAAGTGAGAAATCAGAGCCCTCTGACCCACTAACAATATTCTCCAAGGCTAGCCCAACAGAAGCAGCAATCAAAGGTATTTGAGAAGAAAAAAAAACACACAAACACAATAAATGTGTTAAAGGCAAGATAAATGTCTTACATAAAAATAATTTCCAGTAACCCAAGCAAGGTGGGTTAATAAACAGCCACCACTTCAGTTACAGGTGAACAAACTGTTTCAATAAGAATACTTTCATTTTGAGAAGAAACTTCTCCCTTGGATCCTAAGGCAAAGTCCCTCAACAGATAAATAGTTCCCATTAGTAATAAAGCTTCAAGTTCAACTAATCACAGCAGTTCAGCCAACTTACATAACAAGAAGATACAGGGAAAAGGACTACTTACACAGACACTACAGTAAGGTAAAAAGAAAAGGTTTCACATCCTCTAGGCAAGGCTAACCAAAATTTAAAAATAAGCTAGATATTAAGTGATCTTCCCAGCAAGGCAGAACACCTCACCCTTTCACAATCAGAACCATTTGACTTTAGCTATTAGTAGGCTGCAAATATGACCAATACATTTCATTTCCTCATAAACAAACACTGATTTCATTCTTAAAAATCCAAATCTACAGTCTGAATCTATTTAGGTACCTCTACATTTTTATTTGGAAATGAATGGTCAAAAAAAAAAAAAAAAAAGAAGCAGGAACTGGTCTTTCTATAATTAATGCATTTTCTAGCAAGGGAATTAAATATATCTATAAATATTCCCATTTTTAGAATTTTTTATCTAATATGTACATGCATTCATTCTAACAACTCCAATCATAAAGAAGCAAGTACTCAAGCTAATTTCCTTCACCCCAAGACCAAGCTGTCTGCTGCAAATCTAAAAACATACCATTGACAATATGGTTTCATCAAATATTTTTCATTCTCTCCTTTAATGCATTTGTACTCCTTGTAGTTGTTTTACATCTACAAAAGTAGCCCACAGAAATGCACTGGGACACTGGGATTTTTTGAGGAACTTTTTTGCTTATTTTTGCTTATTTTTCTTGCAACTCAGTAGTCTACCTTTGCTACTTTTTACGACCCATAGATTCTTGACTTTCAGTTGAAAGTGGAAGTTAAGCATCTCGTCTAGCCTAAAAATTCCCCTCTCATGACAGCAACGTTCTACTGAAGCACATAAAACCTAGGATGCAAACATAAAGCAGGTGCATCATACAAAATTACTCCGGCACTAAGCTGCTCCCACAGTTTCAAAAATATACATTAATAAACAAAAAGCCACCATATAGCCAGGCTTTCTCTTTTTCTCTCTCTTTTTTTTTTTTTTTTTTTTTTTTTTTTTTTTTTTTTTTTTTTTTTCCTTTCGACTGGTCTACAGCACTTGGGTCTCTTTGGCTCTGCATAAACAAACGCATCTCATGCAGCACCGGAGGATTCAAGAGGAGCGTTCAAGACGGGGTTCAGCCCTCCCAGGCAGGCCCTATAAGCGATGGGAACCGGCCAAGCCTTTCTCGACTCGGAGAGTTCCCTGCAGAGACACCTGAGCGGGCCGTGCGGGGCGGGTGCGCAGGGGGAGCGCGGCACCGGCACCCATCCCGGCACCGGC
>VXBR01002728.1:0-15359 GCA_013400215.1 Cisticola juncidis
AGTCTTATTGATATTCCTCCTGATCAGTTTAACAGTTATCAAGAATTCTATAATATTGTGATCACTGTGTCCCAACCGGCCTCCAACCACCACATCTTCCACCAGCCCATCTCTATTTACAAACAACAGATCTAACATAGTCCCTCCCCAGCTGGGCTCACCCACAACAAAAAGTTGTCCTCAACACACTCTAAAAATTTCCTGGACTGCCCTTTTTCTGCTGTATTAAGTTCCCAGTGGATGTCTGGCAGGTTGAAGTCACCTACAAGAACAAGGGCTGATGATCTTGAAACAGTTTCCAGCTGCTTATAGAATAAGTTGTCTACTTCTTCTTCCTGGTTGGGTGGAAGATAGCAGACTCCCAGCAGGATGTCAGCCTTGTTGGCCTTCCTCTTAATTCTTACCCACAGACATTCAATTTCATCATCATTAATTTCAACACTCATAGCATCAAAACCCTCCCTAATATAAAGGGCCACCCCTCCACCTTTTTTTCCCCTTTCCTATCTCTTCTGAAGAGTTTGTAGCCATCCAGTGTAGTGGTCCAGCTATGGAGTTGTCCCACCACGTTTCTGTGATGGCGACTACATCATAGCTTTGCTCTTGCACCATGGCTTCGACCTCTCCTTGTTTGCTATCCATGCTGTGTGCATTAGTATACATGCACCTCAGCTTGGCTACTGATTTCACCTCTAACTCAGGTTTGTCACCCTTGGCCCTGCTTCCAGACAGCCCTGTTGCATCCCCTTCCCCCTTCAAACCTAGTTTAAAGTCCTCTCAACAAGATCTGCCAGTTCATAAGCTAAAATTCTTTTGCCTTTAAGCAGAAAGATGGAACCCACCTGGTTTAAGCAGGCCAGGCGCCATAAAATTTGCTCCATGATCAAAGAATCTGAAATTCTGCCTATACCACCAACCTTTGAGCCACTTGTTTATAATGTGAGTTCTCCTATTCCTTTCATCGTTCTTCTCAGCCACCAAAGGGACTGTGAAGAACACTATCTGTGCCCCTGTCCTATTAATAATCTGACCTGGTGCCCTAAAATTACTTTTAATTGTCCTGATACTCCTCTTTTCAATCCCATTGTTGCCAGCCTGTAGTATCAGCAGTGGGTAATAGTCGGAGAGGTGAATCAGCCCGAGAGTCTCTCAGTGATATCCCTTTCCTGGGCCCCAGGGAGGCAGCAGACCTCCCCACGGGATGGGTCCAGACTACATATGGGGCCCACTGTTCCCCTCAGAAGGGAGTCACCCACTACGACTACCCTTCTTCTCTTTTTCATGTTAGAGGTGGTAATCTGTTTGACAGATGAATCATAATTAGGAGGCAGATAATTTACTTCTAAATCATCTGGCTGACTCTCTAGATCCAGGGGCTCATACCTATTCTGAAGTGTCACCTGGCTAGGGGATGGAGGTCTGGAGGAATTTTTATTATTAGCTCCCTGAGCAGGGACCCATTCCCACTGCCCTTCATCCACCAGCTGTCCTTCTATTGCCTGACAATGGGAGGCATGTGAGCCCTCTGGCTCTTGGTGAACCTTCCTCACAGATAGGAGGGCTGAGCTCCACCAATCTATTTCCCTTTCACTTTCCCTGATACTCCTTAGTCTTTCAACTTCTTCTCTAAGTTCAGCCACCAGTGAAAGGAGATCATAGCAGCTCAGTAGCAACAGCTTTTTCTTTTGGCAGTATGTATGTCAGTAGATTATATTAGACAATGGGTGTCCATAGGGACAGTCTCTCAGGTTTTTTATGGTTTTAAGCAGAAAGGCTTAAAGTGTATTTGTAGAAAGTCAGAGGCGGCCATATGTAGGGTAGCAAACAGAATCACAGTAGGTTGGAAGGCACCATGGAAAATCTCTAATCCAACCTCCAGCTCCAAGCAGGGCCAATGCTGACTTGAGACCAATTTTCTTGGGGCTTTATCCTCTTGAGTATTGAAAACTATTAACGTTGGAGTCTGTAAAACTTCTCCAGGTATACTGTTTGACTTTTTGGTTTCCTCACAGGAGAAAAGTTTCATCAAATGCAACTCTCTTGTTTCAGTTTATATCTGTTGTATCTCATCTGCTACCAGAAGTTATTCCATAGCATCCAGACACGTCTTGTCTCTGTGTATACATAGCTCATCTCAATTTGGAGTCCTCTACAAACTTGATCACAGGGCACTCCATTTCCTCCAGGTAATTGATAAATGTATTAAACTAGTTTAAATTCCTGTGGTAGTTTGCTTTTAACCAGTGTCCAGTACCCTTTTAAACCATTTTTACCCATCTAGTAGTCAACCTATCTTGTTCCTACAGATGGTCTGAGAGGTCTTCTAGAAAGCCTTGTTCTTGGCAAGATAATTGACATTCACTTCTCACTCCTCAGGCATAAATCCTGGTAAATGTCTGCTGGTTACAATTTCAGCTACCTGTTACTTCCTTCAGTTGCCCAGAATGGGCATCAAGATTACTTATTCCATGATTTGATGGGCATGAATGTTAGGCAAAACCTTGAGTCATGCTTCATACTTTTTCTGAGGATGAGTGCCATATTTGTTTTTCTTCAGCTGTTGTGGGCCATCCATGATTAAATAACCTTTCAAAGATGGTAGAGTGTCATAGTGACATCTTGCAGCTTGTTAGCACCCCAGATCCATCTCATTAGGTGCTATGGACTTGCATAGGATGAGATTTATTGAGCCATCCCTGAATCAATTCTTTTCCACTCCTGATAGATTGTCTCCTCCTTGAACATTATCTCCAGGCAGAAAGACCTCAGAGACGTTGTTGGTAAAGGCTAAGGCAAAGAAGGCTTTGGGCATCTCAGTTTTTTGCTAGTTGTGGTTTTTTTGCTTTTGTGCTGTCTCAGTTGTGCTATTTGTTATACAAGTAAGTATTGGAATTCCCAACAATAAAGTGTGAAAATGTTTTTAAAAGTCCAAGATTCTATGGTAAAGTGTATCCATTTTACCAGAGAACAACAACACTGCCAAAAACTTCATGTTTCTGAAATAAGAAACTGAAGTGGTTAACAGTTTTAAAGCTTAAAATATGCAAGACAGAAGAATATTTTACTGTCCCCCTTTTTTCTAAAGGTTGAAAGACCTTCTTGCTGTTAAGTTTCCAAGTCAGATTTTCCCAAAGAAGGAGGTTCTCAAATTGTGTAGTTTGATGAAAGGCAGAACATGCTATTGCGTTCATTGTCTTCTCATATCTGACCTATTATCTGCATTGTTTATCCACATGTATGCACATTTTCATAGAAAAATGTACATACATACATATATATGTACACATACAAATGTCTATATATTTATATATAAAATTGGGCCTGTAGTACATGCTCCGAAGCACAAGGGAGGTAAGATTTGAGAATACTTTGAGTCAAGAATGAGTCCTGGAGATGTTGAGTACAGTACAATTAATGTTTTTTTTTCCTAGAATGTTTTGGATTGGAATGGACCTGAAAGCTCATCTAGTTACAAACTCCTTTGCCATGGGCAGGGACACCTTCGACTATATCAGGTTGTTCAGAGCCCTATCCAATCTGACCTTGAACACTTCCAGGAAAGGGACATCCACAGCGTCCTTGGGCCACATGTTCCTGTCTCACAGTAAAGACTTAATCTGTCAATTACTGTTTTGACATTGTATCTCTGAAAGCACAAAGGGGATACATGAAATCAAATGCAAGTTAATCTGGTAAGAATAATGACAGGTACTGTTTGTGGGCTTAGCATGCTTAAATATTCTCTTGATATCACCCATTAACCCTGCAATATAAATACAGTGAAATATCCATACTGTTCAACAGCTTTGAGGGTCTAAAAGGTATCCGAACAAAGAACATAATAGAGCATAATAGAAGAGGAAAAAGAACAAGGCATAATAGAGCGGAACAAAAACAAAGGTATAATAGAGGGAAAAAAATTAAAATGTGCCAGCCCGATTAATGTCCACAAAATTTTTTTTATTTTATTGTTTGAGAGAGGAGTTCAAGATACTACACATTCTTTCTCCGATAACTATTTATTTGACCATTTTTATTTGTTGACCTTTTTCTCAAGACCTCCACAATGTCTGAATGAAACTTTTGGGAAACATTGCAAAATCTTTTTATGAGAAATATATTTCCTTTTCCAGTTACATCTGAAATGGTGGTTTGAAAATATTGACCAGCTAAATCATGCAATCTGCTGTCTAACTGAGTCTTCAAAATATTACCATAGCTTTGGGATGGAGGTCTGACATAGTTGTAGTAAAGCAGCTCCATTGTTGGTATACTGCCCCTGTGTAGGAGGTGTTAACAATAAAATGATATAGTGAGAATGCATCTGTGTAAAAGACCAGATGATGATATGTGTAGGACATGGCCAGCATAAATGTTGAGATTAAGGTGATTTGACACTTTAGAGCCAAGCTCCAACATATGTCAGGAGCTAAGCAGTACCCCCAGGAACCATCAGTGTAAGGATTCATATCAATATTTAGATCTTAATGAGATTTCCCTTATCTGGATCTCATTTTTTGTGTATTTCCTTTCTGTATGGCAACAGATCTTTTTCAAAATTAAAGAATAGATTATCTGTTAGGTTTTATGCATCTGTATGCAAAAAAAAAAATTCTAATATGGGATCAGAACATTTTTCTTCTTATTTCAATAGAAAATGTAGCAATGACTTCTATTGTTGCTGCAGGATAAGGAAAATGTGAGTTGCATAAGATCTGGAATGCTACTGTGTCTTGGCTCATCCATTCTGTCACCATCAGTGCTATGGCCTTGTGAAGAAGAGGAAGAAACAGTTTGGGAATTGGATAGCTTGCTGTTACAGGAACTCTCAGAGTCAAGTTATATATGCTGTCTTGCTAAACTGAATAGAAGAAAACAGCTTTCTGTTGAAGAGAAAGAGCTCTGTAAAGATAACTGTCAAGCCATTCAGCTGTTAGAAAAGAACATCCAAGCTCAAGTTACAAGGGTTTCCTTTTGAAGTTTTTGGAGTGTGTGTGAGAATGGTTTAAAATAAAACTTTCTTTTTGTGTAACAATGGGAGTATTAAGGTCCAAGTAGGAAAAATATATAACATTTTTATATCAGTGTATCGGTGTATGTGCATTTTAGGGTCTTCATTTTCCTATTATACTTTTATTTAGCCTATTACTATGAAAGAAAAAGCAGACACCAAAGCAAATCAGAATTATTTTCTTCTGCTTAACCTATAACTTCCTGTACTTCTGCTCTTTTTTCTTCATATCCCATTACTCAAATCATGAGAAACTTGCTTTTATTGTTGAAATCAAACAAGAAAGCTGTGAGAGTTAACTACTGGTTTCTTCTACAGTGGAAGTTAGTAAGATCCTAATGTAAGGCTCTCAGCATAAGGGTGATTTGTGCTGTTTAGAAATAATTATGATGGCCTGTCCTAAGGCACAACTACTAGTGTAAAGTATATATTAACAATGTCCTCATTATACCCTTTATTTACAACACTCCCCAGAGTATATAGGTATTAATTGTATCTTCAGGGCTACCTTCAGCAACAGGTGTTTTTTTCTGGGATGGGAAAATATGGAACGTAAAAGTAGATATTTCATCTAGAATTTTTTTCAGAGGGAGGCTGAGTGAATCCCACTAGTGCACCAGAAGAGCGAAAGTGCAAACTACTTGAGCAATAACAACAACAAAAATAACCTCATATTTAGTATATACTGACTTTGATAGAAGGCTTCTGCTAACTTTCATGTGCATTGGGCTTTTGCAGTCAGACTTTCTTCCACATCTGAGTCTGTGCACCTATACTAATACTACCCATTAACTGTGAAATATGCTTCACTACCTCACATTTGCAGTTGCCATTGGAGGCACTATACCTGGGCTTATTTCTTGGGCAAAATGCAAAATGCTCTTCTAAGTTCCCTTCTTTCATGAGAAGCAGTCAACTTCTACTACTGGTTATAGTCTTTTAAGGTTTCGTTGAAATAACAGGAAAGACAGGCAGGAAAGAAGAAAGAAATGGTACTATTTCTGCTGGCAGGCATGGGGCTTTTTATCATCAGTGCTGCAGTTAAGCTCTAAACACCCTGACAGATCTTATAAGCTAGGAATTATATGCAAGGAGTTCCAAATTTGTTCTTCTTACCATTTCTTACCTTATACAGAAATCCTGAGCCCCAAAAAACTAACAGCTCTGAATTAGAAAACATTTGAAATATTTGTTATTCTTCAGTGTCAATTGATCCAAAAAAATACTGCTCTCAGAGATTCCCAGATTTAAAATGAGGCTGGTGTTTCAGTGAACGTTTAAGTTTCAGTTTCAGATTAAACTCCCTCTCCTGTTTCTATAGAAACCTTTTTTCAGAGACAGTTTTTAGTCTGTCCAGAAGTGGAGATAGAGTAACTTAAGGACACTATCTCTTTTTCTTATGTCTTGAGAGACAGCTTTTCCCTGACATCTTGGAGTATCTAGCATGAGGAAAATGCCTAGGGGTACTTGCTTTTCCTAAGCATACTGTTTGTTGTAGAATTTTTGAAATTAAGGTAGCCATAAATAAAATGAGAAAAACATTGTACCTACAGCAACTTTACTCTCACTGCCTGTTCCCAGTAATTTAATGTGAAACCTGTGGAAAACTAACTCATTTTGTGAAGACGAGAATGATCTATTCTGCAACAATAACAAATTGCATATACCAATTAAGAATCTGGGCCATCTGCCCCTTCAGCAAGGCTTGCCGTATCTCCACTTGGTGTGATAAATTAAGAAGCTGTTTCTATGTGCATACTCAGACCAAACATATTTTCTTCAAAATATGTGCTGTCTTAGCCGCTCATTAGGTCAAACAGAACTTTTAATTTTTAGTTTACTAACTAAACCCTGTTTAGTTACTGTTTCACACTCTCAGTTGACATCACTTCATGCACATATAGATAATGATGTGAAATCTAGTGCTTTCTTTTCATGATGGAAACTGCATCTATCCTTCTGTAGTGAGGACACACAGTTATAGAATGTCACTGTTACATAGAGGGAATTTCCTATAACTGGTCCTCTAATGATTAATCTACATTCTCCCTGAATCATATTTCACTGTTCCAGTTTCCTTCAGCCATTGAAACTTTTGGTTATATACTGAACCTATACCAACCTCACTCCAGCATGTAACCTCCAAAACTAAGTTAGGCATCTGCACGCTTTCTGTGAGGGACTTGCCTGAAATAACCAGTAAAAGATTACAAGGAAAAAGTGTGACTTGAGTAGCCAAGTACAACCTGGGGTGGAATGCTTCCTTTCCCTCAGTATTTACAGCCAGGATATTTTATTTGGGTTACAGATCCCCTGCTGATTAAACAGTGTGCAGGGGACTCTCCTGCTGAAGCTCTTTGATCCTGTACAGATAGTTATGTATCTAGCAGAGAGAGGAAGAAAGTAACTCTTAGCTGAAGGTCAAGTGCTGGTATGGATGAATCAAATTTGTGTATTGATGAATCTTCAATTGTTTCTGGAAAGAAACATGTTTCATTGTTTTTTGATATGTACGTTAGATAGCTTGATGATTTCCAAAACTCCCTAGATTGAGAGCCCTTGTGCCAAAGGAATTTTGAACTTTTATCTTGAGGGGTATGTCTTCAGTAAGTTCCATAGGAGTTGACAAAAAAGCTTTTCCTACCTCTATGTGAGTGTGGGAGAGACTGAGAGCAACGAGGCACCAATGGAAGTAGCTCTAGCTTTTACAATTCTTCACACAGGAGCTATAACTACAAAACTGACCTTGTATATCAACAGCCAAAAAAATACTAGGAGTCAATAGATTTAGTTCACAGCATTCAGGATCCAGTAAATCTAAAATACCAGCCCAGAATAGCCAATATTCTGATTGGGCTGCAGGGCCAAATTTACTCATTCCATTTCTATCAGCAATGGAGTACTGACTTCTCCAGTGAGATAACCCCAAAACTCATTCCCTAAGGCCTGTAGGACATTCTGTGATTCTTGGCTATGCAAAATGTTAGCCCGCAGATCAGGAAATCTGGTTAATCTGTGAGAGTCTTCATGCCAGCTCATGATCTGCAGATGTCCTTGGTCTTTCTAACTTAATTGATGAATTCTGAATTCTGCTTGAACTGGAAGAGTAGGACAGCTTAATGTGTTTGGAAGGTTATATTATTGCACTTTTAGAGCAGTGAGTGCCTTGAGACATTGCAAAATTTGTGCCTCAGAAAATATATCTAAATATGTCCAGGACAGTGCCTGAAATAAACACGTTAAGGTTTAAATTTTGAATATTTGTATTCAGTGGGAATGTTAGTTGTCACCTCTTTTTTTTCAACCATTTCAAAGAAATTTTATAAATCAGACTAGAGGTCTGATTTAAGGACTCGGACTGATTGCTATTTTGACCTACCTCAAGTGAGCCTTTACATTTTTAATATACCTCTCCTCCTCTATAAACCTATGTATAAACCTCCTCTCAGGCATATAATCTTTCTATTGAAAGAAATATTTCAGAATTTGTAAATGGATAAGAAATTGTTAACTACTATTCCATTATTTTCTAAAAAATTTGGATATCACCAAATATTTAGTCTTTCCCTGCTAGAAAAGGTTTGGATTCAAAGCTTTTCTTTCTGTGCCATTGTCTCAAAAAAGGAGTTAAGAACATCTACTGGAACACTTTCCAGATAGAACTGAGATTTGAGACTTGTTGCTGATCTTAAAAAATTGTGGGAGAATGGGAGAATGTTATCTCCTTCTCCTAGTTAAATGTATCTGTTGAGGGGAAAAGAAAACAAAACAGAAAGCCATAATAGTTCAGTGAAACTGTGACAAAAGAGGCTATGATTATTAGCCAAAGAGTTTAACAGGGCATGTCAATTCAGATCTTAAAGCTTTCGCCTTTTAAATCTGGCTAGATTTTGTATTTCTCATACAAATATTACTCTTCTTCCTTTTCAACTCTTCATCATACCAGTTGACTTCTGATTGTGTCTCTGAAAGTAATATGCATGTAAATAGGAACTGCATGATTAGTTCAGAGAGTATAATTTTTCTTACCTTAGTCACTAGTTTCTAGTGGTTGGACATAACAGCAACTCAGACTGATTTTGTGATATTTAACAAATGTCTCAGATTCTGTGTATGACATGTGCCTTACCATGCCTTTGCATATCTTCAATAAACCACTTCAACACACAGGAAACAAGCTCGGAGAATGAGATAAATTCCCAGTCTCATTCTCTTTTACTTTTGAAATGCTATAGTTCTTGAATTACACAAAAATATTTGGACTGGGTATCTCCATGAAAGGTTGAAATCAAGTGGAAACTCTGAACGTGATGGCATGTAGTTTTCAATTGAAATATCTATCTGTGTACTTGGTTTCATTCAAAACATTTTTTTTCTTTTCTAAATCTCCCTCTCCCAGTCTCCCACCATCATGAGATGAGAAGATGGAGATATGTTATGTGCCAATGAACCATCTGCTTGTTTTTCTTTCAAAAGCTTCTTCTGCACTGACTGGTCTGTTCACCTAAATTGACTCATAATGTTTACAAAAAATAGTTTGTCTGAAACTATTATGTATAATAAAATATGGTTTCTACTACACTATAGTAATCTTTTACATCTTTTAAATTTCTATTTAATTTACAGAAAATGCTCCTACATTGCTTGAACATGCCCCAGACTATGTGGGATGCTAGAAATATCAAAATCTCTATTTCGAATCATACTCACTGAGTTAAGGATAGTAGAATTGTTGTTTGTGTTTCCAAGACTTGTGAGAAACATGTAATTCTAGTTTGCCTGTCATTATTTTATAATCTCAGAGATGCTGCATATGAAAAAGGAACGTGTTTAACACAAAGGTATACAGAAACATGTACTGTCATTATATCTCAAATTTTATTCTGAACTATTTCAGTGAAATAAATCCTCTTTTTTAACCCCTCCAAAGTTCCAAACTAGCTCAGGCCTTAGAAGGCTTTGGAGGAAAATTTCATAGACAGGATAAAGGACCCAAAAGAGGCTTTGACCCTGAGCTGCAGAAAGATGTTTATTCCAGGTGGTGTCCAGAGGGAAAGAGGGTGTGCACAGAGGAACAGGGTCTTTTCTCAGCTCTTGTCAGGGAGGGGCAGTGTGGGGCACAGCCAGTGGGGTCAGAAAGGGAAGGAAGGGTCAAACTACATGGTTGCATGCTCTAGGGGTCCCTGAGAGGGGGAGAAACCATTCCCACAGGGGAATGTAACATTTCAGTAGAAAAAAAGCCTGGATAAATAACATGGAATATTTATCTTGAAACAAAAAGCTGATTACTTAAGATGCATAGCTTTGAAAGGAATGTACTGAGAGTTGTGCTCTTAGAAGAACTTTAAAACAAACACAATGAGAAAATGCTGGCATTTGGGAGATAACTAAACTTTTACACTGGCATTTAGTAAATATAAGTTTTTTTCATTTATAGGAAAGGTAATAAGAGAACTTTTAAAAAGTTTTAATAAGTTAAAATAAAAAGTTTCCATATTTCTTATGGATGTCTTATTACAAATATGAAACCTGAACTTGTTCCTGATGAAGCCAATGGCAAAGGTCCCACTGGGAGTTGTGAGATTAGCTGTGAAACTGGAGAGATTGAAAGAGTATAAAATTCCTTCACACTGCAAAATGTACTGTTTATATAGTAAGTCAGATAGAAATTGTCTCAGAGTTATATATATATATATATATGTTGTACATCAGAAGATAACAAAAAATGAAAATAAAATCTTCATTTTTTTGTAAATAAATTATAATCAACCATGGATATGCAGAAAATATGCAGAGTTCCAGAGAATTGAGGTCAGTTTTGGCTTATGAAATGTGAACTAAAATCTATCCTGTTGCCTGCTTAGGTATGAGAGTAGTACACTAGATATGAATGAGAAAGTATAAAAAGAGGCCACAGGAAGATGAAGCTTGACAGGCTCTGACAGCACAAGGTTAAAATGATTAGGATATTTATGCTGATGATTAATTTATCATACTCCTTTTCTGTTAGAATCTTTATTTACTCTTACAGCAACAAAAAATGTTGAGAGGAAAGGAAAGAAGAGCTTGGTGTCATTCACCAAAACAAAAAAAAAAAAGTGTGAGCATTTCTGTCACTCAAATAGCTTTACAGTCTAGAAGAGATTGTTTTGTGCTCATCCTCATATTTCCCAGCCCTCAACCAGCTCGAGGCATAGGGGTAGATTCTCCAAGCACAGTACCAGTGACAATGGAGCATCTGTTTTCCACGAGGTATTATGAAAGGCACTACTTTCCTTGTAATATTGACACCATTGCTTGGAAATAAGGAGTTTGATATTGCCATGTGATATAACCCTGTCATGGTTTTCCTAGAGATCCTTTGTACTGCAGTGAACAGTTCGGGCAACACATGCAGGAAACATCATGTTCTAGGTGGCATCAATATTCATCTCGCCTTATATAGGTAAGAACATGAATTGTTAAATTCCTTCGCTGTAACCTATTTTTCAGTTAGAAAATCATCTGAATTGCCAAAAAAGAGGGGGGAAAGAGATGGGGAGTGTTTTCGCATTTGTGTGCAGGGCCTCTTCTTTATCAGTTTAAATAAATAAATAAATCTTGTTTTGATCTCTGAAAGCAGGTGACTTATATACATTCAACAATCTGAATTCATCTGAGAAGTTTTTAAAATGTTGACAGAGCTGTTGATAAAATAAGCACCCTCACTGAGAAAAGGTGATTGTAGCAGAAATAAGCAGGCCTATTCAGGCTGATTTTTAATTCAAGCTTTTTGCCTTGGCTCAATGATTTCATCAAAAATAAGTTATCAAGGGAGAGTCCTATGTTGTGCTTTGTTTAGGAACCAGGTGCAGCACATGTTTGTAATTTTGAAGTGCTGATACTCTGCAATTTCTGCAAAGTAGGTAAAATGTGATGCAAAACAGACCTTACTGTTAAGCTCATTTTTCTTTCTGCTTTTCATTAATGAGCCTTTCTATTCAGCTAGAGTCCTCTGAGACCTGACTGTCCAAAGACACATCACACAGACCAAATCATTAGATTAACATTACAGTTTTACTGGTTGTAGATCATTAATGGATTTTGTGTCCAGTTTCTCTTTCCTTATTCAATGCGGATGATGAATCATGTTGAGTCAATGAAAATGGCACTTCTTTTTGGTGGAAAATGGAATGATCAACCTATTTTAGTGATAAATAATCAAATAGTCATTAAAAACAATAGGGATAAATAATTGAATATCATCAGTTTTCAATTTTCTGCACTTCACAATTAGTATTGACATTCATCTGCAACTGACATAAAATTAACATTGGTACATGAAGTCAAATAGTTAATTTCTGGCAATTTGTCAATTGTAGCAATGCATCTGTGTAACTGGCCATTTTGATGCACCAACCAAACCCTTTGTGAGTAATCTTATCAAGCCACCTGCAGTTTTGTTATTAGAGCGCTCAGGAATTCATGAAGGTTACTGGGAAAATAACAGAATTAAAATAAGAATAGGGATCTTGAGAAACTGTCCAGAAGGAATGTAAACCCTAGATACAGAAGGCGCAACATGATGATGGACATTTGACCAATTACTTGGTCAATTTGACCAAGATGTCCTGAAAGAGATGAACCTGCCTCTTGAACAAGTGACTTGGCCAACTGAGAGATGTGTGTCCATGTGGGCCAGAGACTTAGAATCTATAATTGGAGTTGTATTGTAAACAATAAATGGCTTCTGGTGAAATCATATTGATTTGGTATTCACTGGCCCTTATCCCTCTGCAGTCAATTAGGAGTCCCACCACAATGATGGATAGCACATATTTATGGAGTTATTGCCAAGAATAATTTAATCTTTTTTATAGTATACATCTTCATAATCAAAAAGCACACAGAGATGCTCAGTTATGAATTGCTTTATTCTAGACTAGAAAATACTAAACAAGGAAAATGAAAGCTTCACAGCACCAGGTGGAACGGCTGTAGAGGTGTGGAAAAAGTAGTAGTAAAGCCAGTGTGCAGTGGTTGATAGTCAGCACTGGGCTCTCAGCATCGTTTGAGAGCCATGGCTGCCTCTACGCTCTGCAGCAGTGTGACATCCTCATCAAGGGATGAATAAATGGGATTAGGAATGAGGAAAACACAAAAAAATTGTATACCAAGGGGAGGCATGCACAGCTTGCAATAAGTTCCATAGCCCATTTTGCTGCATGCACTTTCAGTTTTCCTCTCTCTTTAGTGGAGAAAAGTGTTACTTTTGTCTTAAAGGATGCCTTTAGAGAAAAGGAGAAAACTAGAACCTTTACTTCTTGTATTAGTATTAGTTACTAAGTCTGATTTCTAAAGAACTCAAATGCACAACACATTGTAAATTATAGAGAAGGTAAGAATGCCTGCTTACACTTTGTGAATATTTATTTATATTGGTGCTTGAGATTCTCTGAATGAACTAGCTTGTAAGAGAAACACAGTTGGGTGAGATTCTTTTTAATATTTACAATCATCAGGATATCACGGAAATAGTATTACTGAGGTTTTCTGCACCTTGCACTAGCTGCAGGTTTTGGGAAAATGATAGAGAAGAAATATTGTAGAGAAAATTCTGGGTCCTCAGCATTTTGCTGTTTAACTGTGGGGCATGCCAGCTTAAGTCTTTAACACTTCTAAAAATGTACTGGAGGGGTCTGCCTAATTTCAGAGTAAATCACCTTTTGTCTAGAGTATCAGGTATTTTTGATTCTGGTCTTGTGATGATCTCACTCTGCGCCAGTCTGAAATGCTACTGAAATAAACACTTTCACTTTGGCAAAATGTTTACTACTGGTTTTATTTCATTTTCTATTTTACTCACAAGTGAAAACGTACATGCACAATATATATCCCATATTAAGAATAGTGTTACAACACACTAGGGAGCATTTAAAAATAATTAAAAGGTAAATATGTATTTTAAATGATCTAAGAATCACTCAAAGTAAGAGTAAGTATATCTCCTGTTATAAGTACTTCTCTAACTGTTTCTAAAAGTTTCTTCATAAAGGCATTAATCTTAGAGAGTTAAGCACAAATTCCATGAGGCTGCCAAAGAGTGTACAATTAGATGTGAAAAAAGTTTGCAAAATGGGGAGCTAAAGGACAAATTGTCTGAAGTTTGTTTTTTTATGCCCATTATGCCTGTTCATTGTCTGTTGAGAGGGTTGTCAGTTGCAGGTGCTCAGAGTTGCTGTATGCTAAATATTCACCTAGATATTGTGGGAATATAGATTTTTTTTTAAATCCAAGACCCTGGAAAGCTTCCTGAAATATTTAGCTTGGCCAAAATACTTGCTGATCTACTATCAATACATTATAGTAGTAATTAACATATCTAAGACAGTTAAGATACCTAATTATTGAAATCGTTGAATAGTTTTATCTCTGTTATGTCCATGGATTAAAAAAAATCCTTTTTTTATCTCTTGATTAAGTGGAGGAGCTGAAGTACAGAGACTAAAGACCTTGTCTTTGAGACTGCTGAGTTGGTAAATGTGTGTGAGAAGAGATGAGACTAAGGTCTTCCAAACTTCAGGGAAGTACTGGTTTCCTTGCCTATCCTTTAAGCAGATCTTAGAGTACTGCAATTAATTTCATCAAAACTTCTGCAATACATAAAGAGGAAAGTGCTCTGAAGCCTTTTATTGAGGTTTATCCTGTATGTCTATTTGTGAAAAGTATTCCTCATTTCCTTAACATTTCAACCTATTGCATGTGTTTATGAACTACACAATTTTGTGGCCTGTAACTGATATGGACGTGAAGTATGTTAAGTTGAGCACATCATAGTGTTAGCGTAGGAAAACATATAACCACACAAAGGCGATCATATGCGGTTCTTTATTTGCGCGCGGGGACACAGGGGCGATGAGATGCCCAAATCTAGTGCCCGAGGATACAAAATCGATTTGTGATTTTTATGGTTTAAATTATACACATATTAACTAACTTCCACCCCTAGATACTTATTATCCTATTCCTTAGTTACTATCTTAAATCATACCTACGCTTCTACGCTGATCTACACTTGATTTGGTTAAAACAATGCTTCTCAATTATCTCCTGGGCTGCAGTCACACTTGATTCGGTCACTACAATAGCATGGAGATGGTTGCAGAAGCTGACGCTTGTTTCAAAGCCTAGCTGCGTCAAGTTCCAGTTGTACATTCTCTACCTTTCCCCCCACACACATACCTCAACTTAACCCCGTGTTTAATTTATACAGAAATTATATTTTTTAACCCTCCACCATCAATAGTGCCACAGGCTTTTGAGATTTCCATTACAAACTATGAGTATGACTATCACGACGTGAGGCTCA
>VXBR01002740.1:2177-132481 GCA_013400215.1 Cisticola juncidis
AAGCGCTGTGCCCGCGGTGTGCGGGCGGTGAGCGGCCCCGGCGGATGGCGGGCTCGGCGCGGGCCCCCTGGGATGCTGCAGCGGCCCCGCGGCGGGCTGTGCTGGGGAGCGGGGCCTGCCTGAGCCTCTGGGGCTGGGGACAGCGGCCCGAAAGGCGTCGGCGTGGTGAGGCGGCCAGCAGGTTCTGGACAGGGTCCTCAGTACAAAAAAAGAAAAGGAGCCACTGGAAAGGGTCTAGCAGAGGGCCACGAAAGCGATGAGGGATGTGGGGAATTCCTCTTACTAGGAGAGGCTGTGGGAGCTGGGCCTATTTAGTCTGTAGAAGAGAAGACTTGAGAGGCTCATTTTAGTGTATGTAAATATCTCAAAGGTGCGTGTCGAGAGGATGGTGCCAGGCTCTTTTCAGTGGTAGCCGGGACAAGACTAGGAGCAGTGGCCATAAAGTAAAACACAAGAAGTTTCATCTGAACATGAAGAACTTGTTTTCCTTGAGGATGGCAGAGCACTGGCACAGCCCCAAGAGGTCTTGGAATCTCCCTCTCTGGAGACATTCCAAATGCACCTGGATGCGTTCCTGTCACCTGCTCTAGGTGACCGTGCCTGGGCAGAGGTTTGGGCTGGATGATCTCCAGAGATCCCTTCCAACCTTAATGATGCTGTGCCTGTGTTTGCTGTGGTTCTGAGTAGATGCCCTTGGTGTTTATCTAGTCACATCACCTCTGCTCACTGGTGTCAGTCTCCAATGAGAAGTGCAGTAGCTTTTAGGATGGAGCCTATATGTTCCTTCTTTCTCCTTATCTAGGTTTGTGTCTGTTAAGCCATCTCGAAATGTGTTGACAGAGTTATCTTTTGCCCATGTGGAGAATACCTTACTGTGCAGTGGGGATTAGCATGAATCACAAATGGTAGTTTGTGGTAGGACTACAGAAAGACTAATAAACAGGAAATAGAATTGCAGGGAAAAAACCAAACACCACCCCCCCTCTCAAAACCAAGATGGCCCAAATACCAACAAACAGCACACCAACATACTCCCAGAAGAATAAATTAGTGTAAAACTTGGGGAAAAGTTTCCTGACAATATTATTGCTTAAAATTAATTACTTTTGAAGCATAATGTGAGTGCAGGTCCATTGAATTGGCACTGCTTGCTGATGTGGAGCCCCTTGTGTTGTCCTCTGGTATTGTGGATGCACTCTGCAGCAGAGTGGAAGACACCTGCTGAGTACTCAGGCTCTATTTTCCACTGAGAACTAAATGTCAGATATGGCAGAAGGAAAAACAAGGAGTGCCATTATGTCTTTTCTAACTGACACACATGGACATGCAAACACCATAGATTTTGTGCATCAGCTGTTGTAAAACCACACAGGAATAAAAACCTAGAAAGCAGGTAAGAAAGCTTGTTAGCTAGAAAGCCACATTTTTAGCATGTCTTTATACATGTGTAATTTTGTTTCACGCTGTTACTTTTGTTGCAGCTGTTGACATCTAACCCTAAAATTTGTATATATGCTGATTTAATGCATAACAGTAATATTTAGAATTTATATTTATAAACAAGTTTGCCTTTAACATAAAAGACTGTATTCGTGGTTTATATTTTCACCCATCTTCTAAACTTCTATTACAATTTAGTGGGCTGGTATACATTTCCTTGGTGGAGATAAGGGCGAACACTGCTCTAGAAATGCCTGACAGGGATGGATACTCTTTTAATGTGATTTCTGTTGCTGCATGTCCGTATGCATAGATGGAAGGACACACAAACAGCAGTTTTGATCCCCTTACAGGCCATTCATTCAAGAGAGGGACACAATGATCCCTCCAGCTGGAGGGTCCCTCCAGCTCAGAAGGGAGTGGTTCTGTGTATAATAATAATAATAATAATAATATCTGATCTATTCACCAGAGTTTTTTGTTTCGGCTTGCTTCTGAAGTTTTCTGTTCTTTCTGTGTTCTTGAGGTGCTTGGTTGCTCAAAATTCATGGTCATACAGATTGTTTAAACAGTGAAAATAAATTAATAATCCTGTTAAAGAACTTTACCATACCTCAGCTTGTGTATAAGAATTCTGGAGACCAGGAGGAGCTGTACAACAAGGTATTTGGAAATAGCCCCTAATGAGTAGCTCGGTGTCTGGCATCTCCCAGAGCTGTGTCCCAGAGCTGCTCAGATATTGCTGCATGTACATGCTCATGTTTGTTTATGAGTCACTTCTTTCTCTCAAAGAGTTGCTTCCAATCCTGTATGGATGTGTTTTCCTGAGGCCCCTTAAACCCTAGGGCTTCTGGTGCATCTGAATTTGTGAGATATCTTGCATTTTCTGTTATGTTGAAGGAAAGTGTCCTGTCTGAAGGGAGAAATATTTTCATATAGGGTAACTAAACTTACAGCTCTAGCAATAATCAGAGATGCCTTCCCTGAGCAGGCAAAGAAAAAACATGCATGTAACAGTGGTATTGACATAAGTCAGTACTTAACATTATTCTCATGCAGTGCTTGGTAGCAGACAGAAACAGCAAGTGTGGCTGACATCACCAGGCAGAGTTAGATCCCTGTTAATCAGCCCACATTCTTAACACTCTATTAGCTCCTGCAACAAAGAATTTTTGATAAATGACAACTTGCATATATGACTACTGCATCTTGACCAAAACACTGAGCAATAAAACTCCTTAAAAACACCAGTTTCTTCTACTGATTCTTCTACTGATGTTTTGAGCTGTGATTTCTGTGGCAGTCTGTGTGGCTGTCACAGATTGCCTTGCAAGCTGCAGTTTTAGCATGTGGCCTCTTTGAAAGGCTCTGTGTAGTTCTCTGGAGGGAAAATGAGTGTAATGTCAGTGGTCTTAGTCATCAAATATGGACACATTCCTGCTGTGTCCTAGGGATCAGACTTTTCTGCGTCCTCAAATATGCCTGTGAAAATGGCAAAAAATAATTATTTAACGAAAGGAAACTAATAGCCAGCTCACCTCTACTATTGTGCAGGGACTCATCCTGATAATATGAAATGTAAGTACAATTTTAGCCCCAGGTGTGCATATCCACAATGGGCAGCAGAGCCTTGTACTCCTTAACAAGCTGTGGGAGAGCCATGTTGTGTCTCTTCTGGTGGTTAACTTTGGAGAAACTCAAGGCTTTGTAGGATGGGGTTCTCTGTAATTGTGAAGCATAAATTCAGTGCGAAAGTTCAGTAATAGATATTTATGATTTTTTTTTATAATTGTGCTCTTCCAGGTTTTTGAAGATGATCTGTGGCTTCAGAAAGAGATGGGATGCCTAGGAATGGCAGGTATGCAACTGTTTCCTCTTTTCAGCATTATGAGAGTCCCAGAACTCACAGGGCATGGGTGTGAAGGTGAGCAGGGGCCTGGAGCTGCGCCCTGGTGGCCTGCTGACATCAGTGGAACTTTCAGCTACAGGGGAGTGTTTGCACAGAAATTAGGAACACCACAAGGGTGCTTTAGGTTCCCTAAACGCTCATCTAGAATGAAGCCCTTCTGAGAAGGCCTCAGTTCATACCCTGCTCTGAATCATTTTCAGGGGGACCTCTTTGTCAGTATTAAACCTAATGGTGTAGGGGAGCACCCTCTGATGTCCAGAGTTCCCGAGTTTGTGAAAAACCCAGGTTACCTAAAGCTGATCATGTTGTTAATTTTCAGAACCCCTGTGCATTTACCAGCAGTGTTGAAATACCTATTCTTGAAGCTATTTTTACAGATCTCTGGAACTGCAGTGGGTAATACACTTTGTCCTGGACCAAAGACTGAAGTTAAAGACTGTTAGATGTAGTGGGTTAAAGACTGATAGATATAGTGAGTCTGGAGGTATTGCTGGGATGGTGGTACTCCTCACAGCAGATATCTAGTATTCTTGTCAGTGATCTCAGGTACAGTGAGCATCTCCAGTGATTGTTGCCTAATCTGATTGAAACAAGAGAAAAAAAACTTAGAAGTCGATTCGAGCTTGGAGTAGCTGCATCTGACTGCCACAGGCTCTTTGGGTAAATTTGAGTAAAATCAACTCTTTTTTTTAAGTCTCCGGTCTTTAATTTCTATATATGTATTGTAAATCATGTTCTGCTTCACCTGAGTGTGGTGGAGATGAGTATATCCTGAAAGGTTAGGATGTCCTCATACAGCACATTAACACGGCAACACAGTATTAAATAAACCTCTCCATCACTATGGTTCCCCAAGAGATGATTTTATGACATGCATTTGCCAAGAAATTACAAGCTTTGAAGCAGTCATCAAGTGAGATACCTCTTATTTCTTTGCCCTGTGCCATGGCTAATTCACAAATGAGTTTATTAATTTAAATATGAAAGCAAGTAATTCAGATTTGCCGAGCTTGTTTTTTTTCCAGTGTTTATGCAATGTCATCTTTGCTGTGTGCATCCTGCTTTGTGATGGGTTGCAAATTATTCATGTACCATCCACTGAGAGAGAGAATGATTGTATTTTTATACTTCAGAAAAACCTTCTGGCCCTAAAAAAAAGTTGAGGATTTTGACATGTAGTATCATTTTTTTAAAATAGTGTGGTCAGCAGGATGAGGGAAGTGTCGTCCCTTTGAACTGGACACTGGGGAGGCTACACCTCAAATCTTGTCATCAGTCTGCCTCTCACAATGAGAAGGACACTGAGATGCTGGAGCATGTCCAGAGGAAAGAAACAAAGCTGGTGAAGGGTCTGGAGAATGAGTCTTTTGAGGAGCAGCTGAGAAAGCTGGGGTTGATTAACCTGAAGAGGAGCCTCTGTGGGGGCACATTAGCATGTTCTAGACTACCTGAAAGGAGGTTGTGGTGAAGTGGGGGTCAGCCTCTTCTCTCAGGTGACAGGTGGCAGAATGAGACAAAATGGCCTCAGGTTGTGCCAGAGGAGATTTAGTTTGGATATTAGGAAAAATGTCTTCATGGGAAGGGTTACCAAGCATTGGAAAAGTCTGCCCAGGGAAGTGGTTGAGTTGCCATGCCAGCCCCAGAGGTATTTAAAAGACGTGCACTTCGAGATGCGATTTAGTGGTGAACTTCACAGTGCTAGGTTTGCAATTGGACTTAATCTTAAGGGTCATTTCCAAACTCAGTGACTGTAATTCTGTGACATTCTGGCATTTTGTTAGTAGGTAAACATATGCATTAAATGAGGTGTTAAATGACTGCTACAAGCACTGAAATATATGTTTGATTTTATAACTGAAAACTGCCCCATTCTAGGTAAACATCGATTTTTAACATATTTTAAACTTAAGATTTTAATGATTTTCTCAATCAGAGTACTAGATTCTTTAGTTTTTACTGCAGAAGTTTTTTGGCAAAAGCAGAGAGATGGGAACTTCTGCATAAAACCTTTGTCATTGAGACTGGCAGTGCGCTGAAGTGTGAAATGGTTTGTGATAGCACACTGATCTCAGTGTTTCTGTTGGAAGCTTTTCCAAGTTGTTTCTGCATAAGATGAGAAAAGACAACCCCAGAATATTCCTATGACTGGGGAACATAGTGGGTTTTTGAGAGTTATATTTGAGTCTGCTCTGATTTATTCAAAACAGACCTGGAAAGTAGATTTGTTTCCTCTTGTTGATGCCCATAGTTTCTCTGACATTGTAACAAGGAAAGCTAATGGCAACATTCAAAACTGAATACCCTAAATTGCTACCTTTGCCTGTTCATTGTTGTGTGTAATTGAAAGGACTTCAAATTGGATATTGTATCCTGGATGGTTTTCAAGACAGAGAGTAATTTAGAATAACAACAACAACAAAAATATAGCAAACAAATTTAGTTAACTCCTTTCTTCCCCACTGAAAAAGAGTGTTCAAAGCTTTGCTGATAAATTTGTTGTGGGTAAGCAAGTGAGACTCTGGAATCTGAGTTGACATATTCAGCCCTTGAGAGCCATAAATTAGAATTAATGTCTTAGTTAAATTGCTTTTTTTTGCTCTCATTTTTAATTCTGAATTTGAAATTTCACAAACGTGTCAGTGTCTTTGCTTTCCTACTGTAATTTGGCATTCTCCTGCTTAGAATGGGCTGTAAAGGTATGGGAACCTTAAGGACTTACAGGACTTTTTGATGTAAACCTATTGTGAGACTATTTTAATTTTCTGTTATCCTATTGAATTGCTGTAGCCAAGAGTGACCTTCACCTTGACTTCTATTGTGATGCTGTGTGTGTTGTTCTAAGGGTGGGCTGTCGATGCCAGTGACACGTTCAGGACTCAGCCCTTGAGTCCAGTGAGTGGTCAGGGCTGTGCCAGGTCCGTGTCCGTACACAGAACTAATTCCAAAGCAAAGGACCATGGTGAGGGAACAATTTCTTTTCTTGGGATACCCATCCTTCCACCCCCAGTCTGTAGGAATGCAGACCACTGCTGCCACACTCTTTACACAGCAGGTGCCTTTTGTACCAGGCTGGATCCTCAGAATTTGCACTCCCTGAGCAGCAAGTGAATGCAGAGAGGGCTGGCAGTGGGGGACTCTCCTTCCTAAGCATATTGCCTGTGCCTTGAGCTTGGCAGCTTGGAAGCCCAAAAGAGCAATGTGTCACCACCCAAGGCAATAGTGCACAAAGCTGGAGTGGCAAGTAACTACCTAGGGAGAACAGCAAAGAAAATGGAACATTAAATACCAGAGACTGCTCTGATCAACTGTGCATTTGTCATTTTGTATGGTGGTGGAATGGGCATACAGAGGACTGAGTGAATACTACAGGAATGTGAGAGGTAAAATGTTACACCAATGTTCCAGCTGTTGCAGCTATATTAATATTTATTTTTGTGTTTTCATTTTGAAATTCAATACAAAGTCTACCTACCAGCACTGGTAATTAGCTAGGAATATACAGTTTAAGACAGGGTTCTGGCATATCTGTTTATATTTGGTTTATGTAGAATTAAATAACATTTTAAACATTTTACTAATGTGCTAATTAAAAGTAAGATAAAATATTTAACAGCTTGATAATACCTTGTAAAAGTGGGGAATTTTTAATTTAATTTTTTTTTTCTTGAAGATTGTGATACTGTCTCACCGCTCAAAAAAAACCGTGAAATTACTGTCTTTCTTTGATGAACAGTTTGATTTGGCATCTTTGGAGATGTTTACAGGAAAGCCCCAGATTAAGCCCCATGCTCTGGTAGTTTGCTTGCTGGGAAATGTTTTGGCCTGAGGCACTGCAGTCCGGGAATGCCTGGTGGCAGCCTGGCAAGCCCAGCTGAGAGGGGCTGTGTGGAAAGCTGAAACTGTCCTCCTGCATTTCAGAGATTTTCTTTCCAAAATGAGTGGGAATTGTGCCATTTAGAAACCAATGAAAGTGATGACCATGCAGCCTGATAATGGCTTTGTCTGAAAACAGCCAGAAAAATGGCAAAGATTGGAGCTGTAGGAAGAAAAGAGTAGAAGGATCAAGGAGACCTCAGAGTCGTTGTCAGAACTGGGATGCATCTCTGAAGGGGCACTGTTGATGGCACCATGGAAACAAATTGCACTTCGGAGCAGCATCCAGAAGAAAGCTCTATGCTTCTCAGTGAAAGGTTTCAGCAGTCAAGTGTTAGTATTTTCCAAGGTCAGATGAATCTATTTGTTAAAAAAACCGCAATTTCAGAACAGAAATCTAGAATATATGTGAAAAAGACAGAATGTATTGTACCAGTACCATCCTTTCTCAGATATTTAGAGTCCAGCTTTTCAAGCATGCAGCAGACATCTACAGTAGGAACTTACCTGAGAAGAGAGACAGCAGGTAGATTGATAAAATACAATTATGTTGGCTGATGTTAAGTGTGCAGCAAGTTATGTGGAAAAGCTGTTAAGTTCTTGTACATTAGCTGTTCCAGTGACAGTTAAATACGTGTGGATCAGAAAAAAATTATTTTATTTAACTGATGGTCAATACTAGAAACAAGAATGCTACACAAAAGTGCAGCTTTACTAGCAGCAGATCCAGGGCCTAAATCATTAAAAATTAATAGAAAGGATGAGAAAAATTGTGGAGAAAGGCAGTGGCACTAGTTGCTGTATGAAAATGCATCATAGTGGTTGAATCTGTTTAAGCAAAACCTTCCTCTGAGTATTGGGAAGATACAAGTGGATTTGCAGAAACATCCTTGTCATCATCATCAGTGTTGAGGCTGCTTAACAAAACTTCAACTACTTCATCTGCTGATGATGGAGCAGCCAAATAACATGCCTGGAGGCTTCTGGGATTTGGGCACATTATTTTGGTTGGGATTGTAAGTGATGACAAAGCACAGCTTGATAACAGACACATCTGTGTAATTATTAATCCAGAGATTCATTCAGAGTTAGGGAACATGATCAGTTAATTAAATTGGTTACTGTGGACTTGATACTCTCTAGAGAGGGAGTATCAGGCATTGCTGTCACATGTTAAGTGCAGTTGGGTGTACTCATGGAGATGTTACACTACACAGGACACAAGATCAAAAGATACTCCATGAAGCAATTACACACTTTTTGTTGGCTGACTGCCCTCATCCAAAATTCAAAAGGAAATGATCTGCTAAAGAAGAAGTACTTTTAAGGTAGTAGTTGCTCAACAGTTTATACATTTTTTCATTTTGATTTCTGATTCTTACAAAGTCCTACAAAGAAGCTCATTCAGGGTTTCTGTTTACTGTGAAGGAAAGTGCATTTCCTGTAGTCAGGCAAAAAACCAAGGAAAATTGGTGCCCTACCTTCATAGGAATGGGGTGACAGTTGCATTAATGTATGAGAGGCACAGCATATATAAAATTAATCTTTTTCAGTGTATGAATATATTTATACCTGCAAAGAGACTTGATTCAGTAGTCTGAAACCAGTTTAGAACCATTGGAGGTGAGAAACAGTCTTTTTGGATCTGCTGGGGAGTGCCATGGCTAGGTGAGCTCAAATCGGTATTTAGCAGGTTTGTACTGCTCTGAAAATTCAGCAGTGGTTTCATTCTGAGGGATTTGGACCATTGCTTAGTCTTGAAATAGAAATAAGCCATGCATGACTGTCATGAAAAAATTCCAGCCCCGAAGATATGTGGACATTTGTTGTAATTATATGTGTTCCTGTTCTCACCGAGTTTGCCACCTTGTTTTTACAGTCCCAAAATTAGTCTGAGTCTGTTACATTGTTTAACAGCGGTTTAAGTATTTAAGTAAAACTCAGAGAAAAAATATAAAATATTTAATATTTATAAAATATAGACACCAGCTTTCCTTGGCCCATATATCCAAATTTTTTCAAGTATAAACTACTCCTATCCAAACAAATGTGGGAAGACATGAAAGCTCCCCAAGTGCATTTCTACGTGGGTTTTGTAGGCAACTGGATTGCATCTCATTCATTATGTTAACAGAATTATTTTCAGTGATTTGTGTGTATTAATGCTTTAATGCCTCTTAAAAGGGTCCAGTTCTGAATGCTCTGTTCATGATTTTCTATTTGCAATTGTATTTCCCTATATTGTCCTTCTTACAAAGCAGTGGCTTTTCAAAAAAAACCTGCTTCTTGTATTAATGAGATTTTAGTGCTTTCAGCTTTTCATATTTTATTAATATGTAATAGGCTTTCTCATAGAAAAGTCAGTTAACAAAATTACTTGCCTTTTTAATGGGAGTTTTTGTTCACATTAACGTATAGTGCTGAAAATTGGTTTAAAAATAAGTAATAAATGAGAGTAATATTAAGTAAAAAAATGAAAAAATTAACTTCTTTGAGCACAGACAATCAGCTATAATTTTAAATTTTCATAACAGTTTTCTCTTAATTCAGCAGCTTTACCTTTTGGCAATTTAACATATTAAATTATTTATTTTTAGTATAAGCTTCTTTTATTAATGTCATAGGGGCTTTTATATTCATAGATCAAAGTGATATGATTTCAAAATGATTTCAAAACTATGCCTGTTACTTTGTGTCATATCACTGGCTAATCTTTAATAAAATTTTAACAGTGTAAGCTAACGTTTATATTGCTCATTACTGAATTTATGAGAGTTTGATGGCACTACAACTCAAATGTAACTGAGACCCATCCTCAACTGAGAAGTATTTTAGTTCTGAATGTATTGGTAAGGTCAATGCTTAATTGGAAGACTGTATTTTTGAAGCAGAACACCTTTACCACTGATGCCTTTCGCATTGTGGATGGCTGGAATTCTTTATGCTTTACTGAAAGTTTCTTTGTGTTGAAAATATTAACAGTTGGCTTATGGCTTAAACCTTTTAATTAATGCATTAAATGTTTTACATTTAAATGGCAAAAAGTTTTCTGTGGGGTATATGGGAGTTCCTTAGGGAGGAAACAGTTTTTTTCTGACTCCTGCTGGGTTTTGTAGGACAAATCCATCTCTGCTCCCTGACTGGCCTCAGTCCCTGTTGCCTGTGATGATTTTGAGTGCCTTGACAGAAAGTACCTGTCTGTGCATGCACACAGAGCCCTGGTGCCATGAGCCCCCTCCCTGGCTGGACTCTGCACCAAGGGGCTGCTGTGCAGGACCCAGCCTTGGCTCTAATGCTGAACATTGCCTTGGTTTTCAGCAGTGCCCTTGCCTGTGGTCAGTGAGGCAAGCAAAGCCCCTCACCAGCTCTTGACCTCTGCAGCCTCGGCCACCCAGTGGAGCCATTCTCTGTTCGCCTTGATACCCTCGTGGACAAAGAAGGTGTTGTTCAAACGAGACTCTGACATCAGCCACCTTCTGGTCAGTAAAAGATGGCTTGCCACTTTCAGTATTTGTAAGAACTGTAGTGATGTATTGAAATATGTATATAGATCTAATATCAATATTCAATTGTGACGGACAAAAGATTCTCTAACAGTTAAAGTTAGAAAGTGTATGTTTATTGCAACGCCGGGCAGCATGTGGGATCGCTCCCTAATGCACACTGCAAAGATCACAGGTAATTACAAAGCCTTTTATTTACAAAAATGTTGAATACACAAAATACAAATGCATATTCATACCCCTGTCACTTCCTCTTCTCTGCTTCGTATGCTAATTGACACAAAGGCTATTAAGCATGCATAGTTTGTTCCCTGAAATGGATCGTGGTCCTTTTGTGAGGAGTGGTCACCAAAAGGAGGAAGTAAAACGAGTCTTCCTCGTTCTAAACTTTCAACCTTTTCAATGCAGATGTGATTGATGGATGGTAGAACTCCCTGTCTCCTGTTTTCCAGGACTATTTCAGTGGGTTTCTGGAAACAGGAGGTCTTGTGTTGTGTTGATTAGTTTCTCTGTTTGACAAGCAATGAGTTATTAAATCCAGGGTAGCTTATCTTAAATCCGGTTTCTTTTAACCATCCTCTAACTTTTAACTGATTTCAGCAAAGCTAATTTATTCATTTCAGCTAAATCAGCAACATCTATTGATAACTGTAACCTTAGCTTTTCTCAAAGCTTCAAAATTAGTGTCTCAGTAACAATTCTCTAAAAACTGAGTGTTGGGAATTTACTCTCCAGTTAGTACATTTCTAGTCCTGTCTCAGATGATTGTGTTCGTTTGACATGACTTCAGCAACACCAACTAGTTTTGGGACTTCCAGAGAATTCCTGTGACAGGTACAGCTGTGTGATAGCTGTGTAAATTCTGATAGACATTTAGTAATGAAAAGAATATGTATAGTCTGATGAACTTTGTGCAGTTTGGTTTTTTTTGTGAATAGTGATAGTCAAAAGATGAAAATATCAATTAAGATTTTAATAATTACTTGTGGGAAATAAGTAATTTTTCCACATTTGGACTAGAAAAAAGATTTAACTGTTGGGATAATAAATCTCTTAAATTTGAAGGCAATAAGTACCTCTAATTTTTTTATAATTTCTTTATTTATATAATTAACTTGTTGCTGAAGTTTGTGAATTATGTTTTCATACATTATGTAGATTTTTCCCCTTCCTCCATAGCCTGAAGATGTGTCCAATATGTCAGTGTCTTCTGAATTTGGAATAACCCTTCAGAAATGTGGTATGGTAAGTTTTCTTATATTTATCTTGTTAATTTGGTAGAAAGTTTGTACCCAAATGACTTTTAAAAAGTGGAGACCTAATTGTGCCCATGCTGAGTTTTTGGGAGTATGTGCATTTTGATGTTACGATGGTCCCACTCTCTGAGAGGCAATTTTGGTTCAAAATGTTGGTTCAAAACCAGAAGTCAGTGAAATCTCTCAGGCTTCAGGGCATTTTGGATTGTGGTTAAGTGAAAACCTGACTGTGAATTTCTAAAACTGCAAATGGGCAATTCCCAATAAACTCCAGAGTAACCAGCCAAGAGTCTGGGTAGAGATGGAGACAAATTTTGCAAGATGAGCGAAACCTTCTGAGATATTCCCCTGGCCAGCCATGGGTGCCCTACCTGTGTCAAGTGTGGACTTCTTTTGAAGGATGAAGCACTGGCCCTTATGTTGCCCATTGTGTGTTTGGGCATTCTGATGCACAACCATAGAGAAGCCATTGTGTCATAGTCTGCATATTAAGTGGGTCTTGCCTACAGCACAGTATTAAATGAAAAAAGGTTTCACTGGACTTGTGGAAATGCTTATGAGGAGCAAAAGACCTCCCTATTATAAGAATTTTTTTAACCACTCATTTTATTTTTACTATTTTTTCTTTCTCCCCCCGCTTTTATTTTCGCTTTCTTTGCACTGGATGAAGCAGTTATGATTTTTTACAGTTACAGTGAGTTCATCTTAGCTGTCTCCTGGAGAGAGAGAAAGCACATCCAGCTTTAGGACCACTCTGAATTCAGCCACCAAAATAGTGTTATGAGGGTAGGGGATTCAGTAAGAGATGAGGTGACATTATAACCTTATGCTGTGTCCAGTAGAGAAGAATGAATAAGCATCACATCTCATGGTGCTAATTACCTCCAGTGGTGTTATTGAAATGGCAGCATATCATGAGCATCATATCATATTAATGAAGCTGAATAGTGAGCATTTCAGACACAAGTAGTAGTAACAGAATCTTCTGCTTTTCTATCTGTGGATTCCCAATGTTTATACCAGAGTCTCTCAGAAACAGACTTGGAAACAGTCCCATGTTGTTTGTTCTGCTGTTTACAAGAGGCCTCACACAGGCTCATTATAAGCTGCACAATAACTGCTGTAGGAGATTAAAGGTAATCTGTTGTAGATGCTTGCTTTATCAGAAGATACTTCTGTGGAGCTATTAGTTGCAAATTACTGAAAACTATGCAATTATATGTGATTGTCTTCCACCTGCAAATGCGGTTCACATTTAATTTTCCTTGGCTTACCCTGTCTTCTGCTTCAGTCCTGTTTCGAGTGAACAAATGCTTTCATGCTAAGAGACAGACTGGCCATATGGTGCTCTTTAGCTGTTTTAAATAAGTGAATTTTGCACATTTTCCTCCTCCTGCAGTGAGTCGCTCCTCAGAGCATGGAGGTGTTGTATGTTTGCTACTCAGAGTCAGGATTTTCCCAACATCTTAATGCAGAAGTAGCTTTATTGAAATGGAGGTGTTTAAATTTTACCAGTGCTTCTAGCATCCACTGTCTTCCTTCTTTCAAGAAATGTGTTTCTTTAAGAGCTTCACTCCATAGTATGACGTCAATAATCCATAGCAGAGCTGAAATAAATCTTTTAATTTCATTTCTTGTCTTCTAACACTTTTACCTGTTATTTCTTAACCTCCTAAGCATTCATGCACTGGAGATTATCAATTATTCTATAATCTTTTTTTCTCCCTCCTTTCTTGTTTCTAGTTGTTCTAACTTATTCCTAACAAGGATCCTCCATTCCTTTCAACTTCCATGGCAATTCCTTCCTCCTCTCTTTTCTCATGCTGTGTCCATTCTCTTGCTGTGGTTCTTTCATGCCACTCTCCAGGTACTTGAGGTGACATTGCTGCCAGGGGGTGATGACACACGTGGGGCACTTCAGCAGCAGAGAGAAAATAGAGTAGGTGCTTATGCATCATCAGTGGCTGCCATTGCATTTGTTTCCTGTCGATGCCTGGCAGCCCAACCATCTGCTCCAAAGGCAATAAAAAACATCTTCAGGCAAATTAGAGGAGCATCTTAAAGAAAATAACCAGTGGTCACTAATCACAGTGGCAGCATTTTATAGAGTTCTTTCTGGGAGCAGTCAAACCATACCTATTGCTTGATTCTTATCTGCTGATTTCAGGGGGAAAAGAAATCCAAATTGTTTCAACCCCTTTGCAATTGACCTTAAGTCTGATTGCGAGTCAAAAATAAGGTATGAAAAGCATGGATTTAGTAATAATGAGAAATGTAGTTTTGAGACTTTTTTTCCTCTTTCATTTCAGTTTTGCTTTTTAAAGCATCTATCCTTTGTGATTGCATATGAAATGTTGAAAGATATCTTGACTGCATCATGCCAGTTCAGAAACCAGGAGAGAGAAAATCTGACCAAAATATAACACATTATTAATACTCTCAGAAGTTAGAGTATAACTTATGATATACAAGCGTATGAAATTGGTAATGGTTTCCTCAGAAATATAACAGGCTATTTTTACACATACATTTTTATACATTGTTTGCAGCTTCTAGTACAATAAACAGTTGGGAATTTTGTCACTTAAATAGAGAAATGTAGACTAATCTGTAATAATTTCATTACGCTGTTTCTTCTCCTTGATTCATGTAATTCTAAATTCATGTAATTCATGTCACCTGGTTCTATGCTCATGAATTAAGAAATGCAGAGATTAGTGCACAGTGAGACTATAGCTACATGTGTTGGACCCTGAGGCTACCAAGAATTCTGGTGGGATGTCTGAAGTCTATCACAATTCATATTTTTAGAATATATTCATTTTTGGTGGGGACTGCTTTATTATTTTATATTTGCTAGTGTCTAGATACAGTGTAGATTTTTCCTTAAAAGGAAGATCTAAAAAGAGAAATGTTGGGCCTGAATCATAATTCTGTCAGTTAAAGGACATTACTTTAGTGTCATTATTTGGAACCTCATAGATCACAGTATTATTATAGATCCTATAAAGATTTAGACAAATCTGCTTTAATATGAGTGACAGAGAAAGGCAATTTGGAAGGTGAGAGGTCAGTAAGCAACTCTATGCTCAGAGTAATTTCATTTAGAGGGTATAATTGCTCTATAAGACTTAAGGGCTTAATGGAATAAATAAATAAAATCACATGAGTGCGTGTTGGTAAAGATTGGTGATTAGTGTATGACCTTCACTGCTAATTGGAAACAAAGCCATGAACTCCCAAGTTCACTGGTGGCTCCATCTGTCCTCATGTGGGAAGGGCAAGTCAAGACCACCAGCATCCTTCAGAGAATGAGGTTGCTATAAAAAACGTAAAATAGAGACCAAAACTGCATGGAAAGAATTACTTTGCAGTGAGGCAGCTTGCAAAAGAAACATCCTCGTGGTACAAAGGTACAAATTTAAGATTTTTCCAAACTCTGGTTATAAAGTTATGATCCAATTTTGTGTTGTATGCAGTATCAGGGGGATATTCAGAATTTGATTATGCTTCTGGTCCTGTATGAGCAGAGTTGCCACCTTCTGGCTTTCTGCCACTGTCTCCAAGCAACAGCTTGACATACCAAAGATTAAAATCTCACTGGGAGTGTGAGATCCAGCTGAGTGTAGTTTCACTTACAGATCACACAGAATACCTTCAGAAAATAAGTTTACACATATAATGAAGTTTTATTTGTAAGCAAGGCTATGAATTTTTGTGTTAAGATGCACATACAGCTGTCTTGCACCATTAATACTAATTTTTCTGTTTTCAGGTGGATGTTGAACATGACCCTCAAACTGCATATATTACACTTGTGATTAATAACACCAACACATTGCTCTCAACAAACATCACAGATCTTATCCTCATGGACAACATCACTGGTCTACATGTTCAAAAAAACAGTGGGAATAAAACCACAGATGGCATACAGATTTACAGGAAAAGTTTCTTGCAAGGTAACAAAATCTGCAATAAAATACCCCTGATAACACATCAAAGTGCATCTGTTAAAATCACAGTATTTATTTATAGGGGTGTAAATTATTTTATTATCAGTTATTACAGTTGAAAAAGTCTGGAAAAGGTTTTAGGCTGCAGTTTCCAATTCTGTCAGCACGCTGTTAACTGTTTTGACTCCCACCTTTGAACTGCTTCCAGTCTTCCAGGCACAGAAGGGAGCCTCCTGTACTTTGTAAAAATTGCCATCAAAAATGAGAGTCTTTCATAATTGTATTTCTTCATTTTGGGGATTTTTAAAAACTTCTGCAAAAGGCATTTTAATCATATTTTGAGCCTTCTTTAGCCAAGCGTGGCAGTTCAGCTTGCTGAGGTATTGAGGTGCATTGGAATTGCAAAAGGCCATGCAAACAAGGAATATGATTCATCAGAAATAAGGCAGCTCTTCTCAGTATCTGTTCTCTCCAAACTGAACAAATTAAAAAGTCAAAGCAAGTAACAGAGAAATTACCTACACAACCTCTTCCAGTTATGAAGTCAGTTTGTTCCTTTTCTAATTGGTAGCAGTTCAATCAGTGCACACACATTAAATTTTATCTTTCTTGATTTCTGCATCTCCTTTTTCCTAATCACAAGCATGTCGAAAATTAACAGCTTGCTTTTGGGAGTCACAGTATTTCTCAGCAGTGTTCACTGATTCCTATTTATGATCAAAGTATCTGTGATTATGATAGTTTTATGGTGAAAGATTTCCACACAGAAAAGGGAAATTAAGTTGACTTGGGGCTGCTGTCTGACTGCAATTGGATAGCCAAACTCCATTTCTGATAACAGCAGTGTGAGCAGTGGTACTGATTGCAGGACTGGTCTTTTTGGAAATGTCAAGGAATTGGCTGGCTTTCCACAGAGATTTCCTGGAAACAGTTATCCCTGAGAAAGAATAGAAAAATGGCTGGCATATCTGACCTAGTAAGCCAAGTTGGAGCTGCTACGTAATTTATTTATCATTACTGAATCTGGAGTTGAGGATAGCTTTTCCAGACAAATCAGTGTGAAAAATACTGAAGTAGGAGAAAATCCAGCAGACCAGATTTCTGCATAGTTTGAGGTTTGGTCATTACTGTATTAATCCTTAAGTCAGCCCATACCTTGCCACTGGGGCTGGACAGAAAGGCTCTATCTACACTGGCTTATGTAGTGTCATGCTCAGTGTTAGCCATAATAATTTTTCTGTACTTCAGTGCACTGTGAATCAAATTTCACCTGAAATCTGTCAGATTTCTTTTTGGTTTCAACAGGGGGATAATCAACAAGTTAGTGGTTAAAATGGTGGCAGTCCATTTTTTAACAAAAAATATTTGAATATAATCTCATGTAGAGTTTTGGTATCAAAAAATAAAGCTTTTGGGTAGGTCAGGCCATCATAAAATGCACTTTTCAGATCCTAGGCTGAATTAGGTTGAATTCTTAGAGGCAGCAGATGTGCAGGATATTGCTGAGCTCAAGTGGCCATGAACTGTCTGCTCTGGATGTTTGGCATCTGCTGTGTCAGAAAGGAAAAGCTCCAGTGCTGTCCCAAGCCTTCCCCAGGGATCTTTGAGAAATTTTCATGGAACAGAGCAAATCTATCCATATCCCTGTTTCAATAGGTGGAGAACACTTTGAAGTCAACTACTCTGCACTTCTTGATGCAGAAGAAACGTGGCATGGCAGGGTCTTAACACTGCCTGCAAAGCTAACTTTCAGAAGTTCATCACAGGTATTGTTTTGACAATTTTGTTCTGCTCTTCACAATTTTTGTAAAAAAAAATCCATCTCCAAGGTGGTTCTTGCCTGCCTAAACAATGAGGCTGTCATGTAATGAAATGAAACTCTTAGGCTCTCTGATTGTTTATCATGAATTTATAGATGCATGAATTATTCTTCAAAGCTTAAGAAGTCCTATATCTCCTTAAGTAAAGTATTTTTGTGTGTTGTCTTGTAGCCTTTCTTTATAGTTTTCATATTTCTCTCCAGTTTATTGATCTATCCTGGAAATAAGTGTCCCATATACTTATATGTATATTTCTGAAGTCTGAGATTGAAAGTTTTGCCGTTTTTATAATAAAATAATTTCTTTTATCTGAAAAACAAGTTGCAGCAAAGGAAAGCTTCATTGCTTACAAGAAAGACACCTCTTAGTATAAGAGTTTTCTGGATCTGAAAGGTTTTCCAGAGAAGTCTCTGTCCTTGCTGACTTTTGAGAAATCTGTTGCATCAGGTTCTGAAACAACAGGTCCAGTGCTGGAATTAGCCTGGCTTTGAGTAGGAGACAGGACAGGTAGTTTCTGCCAAAGTAAAATTTTTCTATTCTTAAATATGGCTTGATGGTTTTTCTGTGGTTTTCATAATTACATGTAATTATAACCTGCAGATTTATTTTCATTTCAATGGCCTTTCTCCTTTGTTTCGGAGGAAAAAATATTCCATGTGTATTGGAGTGGTACTAAAGTGGTGGAGAGAAAAACTTAAAAAAACAGGGCATGGTAGAAGTAGAGGTTTATGTGCTGACTGTGGCTCCTCTTCTGTGCATTCTCAGTCAACCCAGATTTTACAGGCAAAGAAAAATGTAATGCTTTGTGCACTGGGCAATAGGGAGTGTATCCCACAGAGCAGCTGCTTCCATGTCTTGTAGTGTTACCCCTAAATATTTTCCTATCTCATTTATTTCATCTTTAAGCCCTAGGAGAAGTATAGCTAATTTTCTAGGGAGAGGCTTTTCTAGAGACTCTAGGCTGTTTGCCAGTGGATTCTGCATTTTTTTAATACAGGTAATGTTTTGTATCTCTCTCAGAATAAAACACATCTCGTATCATTGACAGCATCATTTACCGTAACGGAAGAAGAAAAGACCAAGGTAAATTGTATGATTTGGTATTAAATTGACTCTCCTGCTTATACTTTCTGGACAATCTAAGGTAAATTCTAGGAGCTAAGGATATGCTTGTGTACTTGTGTCTCATCACTCAGCATTTCATGTAACATTTTCATGTTAAAATGAAAGCTGTCATTAGACATGATATGAAGTGAAACTATGTGTAAGCTAGAGAACTCATGGTCCCTGGATAAAGATCTAGTAATATTTTAAAGGATTGGACATTTGTATAGCTAAGAATTACAAATGGACTTGCCATAAATCTGTTTTTTTGGAAACTCTTCGAGGTGTAAACCGTGAAGTAGCTGACTGGCTTAGAAAAATAACTTCGTGAATGTTTTTTGTAAAATCCAGTGTGAATTGATTTGCAGCAGTTGCTGATGTCTTAAGCCAAGACTGTAAGCTACACTGGTCTCAACTGACCATGAAAATTTCTGCAATCTGTTATTGTTATTACACATAGACCTTTTTAGTGTGCTTGTTTTTTTTTCCAATTTGAACTTGATAATTAGACCTCAAAAAGTTCTTGTGAACTATTCCGTAGGTAGGTAAAACTAGCTCAGCTGCGTTTGAACTTAGTAAATAAACAGGCTTTGTAACTTAAATGTGTGGTAAAGATGTGTTGAAGGTACTATAAATTTTTGAAAAATAAAGCTTAGAAATTATTTAACACATCACGTTTCACATGCATAATATTTGACTTTGGGCTGTGGCCAAGCATAAGGTCTTTTGGAATGAAACCAGTTTGTGCAGGGAAGTTAGGATTAGCTGGAGAAGGTGTGATGTATTTTATTCATATTGTCAGCTGTCATAAATGCTCTCCATGTCAGATTTACTTATTAAAAATAATTATTTAAGCCTGGTCATGGGTATGTTAAAGCCAATGCACATATGTGACTAAGTGGACAGTAGATGTTGACTTTGGGAATGACAAGTGAAGAATTAATTACAAAGTAGTGGTGGTGTCATGCTACATTGATCCCATCAGCTTTCACATGATTTGCTTCAACACTTAGATACTATGCTGTTCCTTAAAGTTTTTTTTTAAGATTTAAGAAATCCACAAACTTTGTGGATCTTTTCTCCACCAAAACTTAAGCAGCTTCTTTTGAGTTTCACTGAATCCATAGCCTGAGCATATCCTTGCTTTCCCCAGAAGCCTAGAGAGATCCTTAAATTTCACAGAGTGCGTGGAAATTAGACAAATGCAAGTGAGTTCAGACAAAATGATGAAGTGGCTTCAAAGCATCATTTTTTCCCTGAATATTATCTATGGCATCTCTTGTTCCCTGAAAGTGGAGGGATCTCACTCAGAGCCCCGATGTGAAAGAGGTGTTAAATTCCAATAAATAATTTTCATATTGTTGGCCATGTTTGAATATTGTTTCCTATGCAGAATTACCATTGACTCTATGGAATGCTGTCAGGTTTCTGCTCCAAGGAAAAAACAAACCCAGCTTGCAAGCAGCATGTTAATTATTTACAGTTCCTAGCCCCAGCAGAGTGATCAGTTTGTGGTGAAACATTATACTAATAGCTGTGCTATGTTTTTCAGTGAAAGATCTCATAGAACTAAACAAACACTGAATTAACTTTTGCTACAGAGAGCAGGAAGTAAAAATTAATTTTTAATGCATTTCAATTTAAAGATTGAGTTAAGAGCTAAAGTGAAAGTTCTACAAAGTTGTTATCTGGCTCATGGTTCCAGTGCTCCTGCCAGCCTTTTGTGACTCAGGCTCATGCAGAAGCTGCAGGGTTGTACACAGATTGGGTGGGTGTCAGGTGCATGTTTATTCTGAACTCATATTGGTACTTTCTCCCTTTGGTGTTTACTGAGATTCACTGAATCAAGGAATGGCCATTAATTAAAGTAGCCAACATCTGACTGACTTTCCAGAACCTATGAGCAACATAAAATGCCAGCAATTTCCATGAGACTTCTTAGAAGAGTGGCAACTTTGGAAAATAGGATATTAAGTACAGGGCACCAAGAAGTCACAGAAAAAAAAAAAAAAAATTCAATCTGTGGAATTCTCTTGCTTGAGTTACACAGGAATTTGGACAACGCAAACATTGCAAACTGTACTGACTTGGAAACCTATTAAAAATACACAGTTGTTTGAAAATATTCAAAAGATGTAGTATTAACATAATGCTGAGAAATTCTGACATTGTGTGAAGCCATTTAAAAATAACTTATTGTTTGCTTACAGTTAGTGTTTGAATTACAGTTATGAGCTGATCTTTGTATATATTTAAAATAACATTTTAATTGAATGATCTTTTAATTTCAGATTTTATACAGCCATGCCATCAGTGCTTCAGGGTTCTTCATTGCTTTTTTTGTTTCCCTTGTATTGACATGTGCTGTCTTTTTCATTGTTTACCGAACCCAAATATTAAAATGGAATTTCTGTAGTAAAAACCAGGTGAGTTGTACTGTCTGCCAGGGTAGGTTATTTAATTTTTGTATTGATTTTTTGTGGTGATATAACTTGCTAACTAGGATTGTCTAAAGAGTTTTTGAAGATGAATAAAAAGCCAACAAGTGATGGATTTGGCTCAGAGGTAATGTAATCTCTACAGCCTCTAAACTTTAGTGCAATCATATTTAGAGGTAAGAATGATACTCTGATGAAAAAACCTGCTGTCAGTACCTGGATGTTGGCACTACATCAGAAGGGGATTACTCTTTGCCTGTTTGTTTCTTTCCATATTCCTCTCTTCCTCCTCTCTGTCCCTCAGAATTAGAAGCAGGCTCTGGGTTATAATAAGTTGCCTAGGGAGTAGGCAACTTACCTTGAACACAGCAACTTGGGTGCCAATTTCTTTTCTGATTATTAGGAATAGGGATTTGAATTTTGGTCTTAGTTTCTTCAATGTGCAATAATATCTTCAGTGATTAAGCAAAACAGATGGGATTGAGGATGAAGTATTTTCATTGTTCTGTGCCAGTTTGAAGAAAGTGTTTCAGTAAATATTGGAATGGAGAAAGAAAATACAGAATCTGAAAAATTTTAATCAAGTTGGTGCAATTCCAGCCGTTCCTTCTTTTAATAATTTTTGTATTTATGTAAAGTGTTACAACTTCATTGGGAGGGAGCTAGAGAATTTAGTGAGAATATTACAGTGATTGGTGCAGTCCTAAGAGTGGTGTGCTAATAGGTTTGAACCCCTCGTCTGCTGAAAGGGTGGTGGATCTCTCATCCCTCTGGACTGACCAGAGTAACTCACAAATCACCTACAGTCTTTCTGTGGTTGAAAATTACACCATCAGGAATTTTTATTTAGTTTAGGTCTGAAAAATTAATCTCTTTAAATGAAAAAGATGTGACTTGGTTCTTTTTACAAAAGAAATAGTGATAATGAATTAGTAAAAAAGGTCCAGCTTGGTCTAGCATCAGATATTTATAGTGGGGTTTTTATTATTAGCCCTCAGTCTGAACTGAGTCACTTCCATTATGGATAGGATTAGCTTCTCCATTTTGTTCACCTAATAATACTGTAATATTGCCATATGTAATTTGTATACCATGGCAATTTAAAAAAAAAAATATCTAGAAAGTTTGAAGTGGAAGACAACTTCTTAGATGACTTTCACTAGCGTTCTCCATTTCTTCATCTGTATTCCAGATCAGTTATATACTAAAAAAGATCAATCTGAAATAAAAGTAGTATATTTGATTTCAGATACATATCTGAATTGCACAATCTCTTTATACTCTTTCCAGCTTTACAGTTTGATGATAAGTAGAAACCTTCTCACCCAGAGTTAAACTGCAATAAAATCACATCAGACACTCATTATGCATTTTTTTAATAATCTAAAGTTTGCTACTTTTTCTCCCTTTTTTTTTAGGAGATACAGCCTGATCTCAGCCAAAATCACAAACTGGAGAGTTCTCAATTTAATTCAGGTGATCTCTTTAGTGAAGATATAATTATGAATGACCAAATCATTGATATTCTATCCTTTGAAGAACCTGGGAACATGCTTCAGGCTTTAGAAGAGTAAGAATTCACTGCTATTACATCACATTTACTGTTTTTATCATCAGCCAAACCTTTGAATATGTTTTGAGTATCTCCTCTTTATTGTTTTTTCAGTAGTGTCTGTTTGCACATATTACTGCTCTACCTTAGGTTTTTGAACTGTTTTAAACAAGCATCTGTGGGAATGGAAAGCCATCATATTTCATATTGATTCACTTGTAGAAGTCAGAGCTCCATCTAGGCCTTAGACATGCAAGTTCTCCAATCCAAATAAACACCTTGCTTTGTCTCTCTGTGGTTCACTACATGAAGGGAAACTTCTTGTTGTGCAAGAAAATACTGAAACATGGTATTCTATTATTGCTTAACACATTCTGCTTTCAACAGAGTGGCTTTTGTCCTAGAAAAGAGAGCACCTGCTGAGTTCCAGCATTACTGTTCAGCAGTGGATTTTGAAAACAGCTGCTTCAGTCTAAGGTGTGACAGTTTGTAGTGCTGCCAGAAGGATGCCATGTACCTGTGATTGGTGGGATGGCTTGCTGGAGCACAGAAAGCTCCTCATACTGTTGAAAGACTTTTTGACAGAAACATGCCACTGTTAAAGGTCATCTGTTCTTCAGCTGAATTTTGTAAAAAGGTCTTATGTGAAGATGAGCAGATGTTGTTTATGCAGTCTTACCATTAGCTCCTGGTAAAGTGAGCTTAAAGGCAGTATTATGCAACTATAAAATCTGTAGAAAATGAAAAGTTACAGGACCATGGGTGGAATTTTCTTTCTTAAAGACAACTAACAGCATTATTATTTTTTGCCTTTCCCTGATAACTGGAAACTTATCTCTGTAAATTGCACACTGGTCCTTGCTTTTATACCTGTATAGCAACTCAGGCTTTGTGAAGGCTTATCCTGAAAATAATTTTGTGAATATTAAGAAGAACAGGATCAAACATTTTTTTAAACTCACTTTAGTATTAATTTATTTCAGGGATAGTTAGTATCTAGCCAGGTTGAAAAAAAGTGTATTTTCAGATACATTATGGATATTATATGGTAATGGTAAATATTCTTGCAAAACTTCAGAAAGATTTATTTTTACAACAGGTTTATTTCTAAACCTATGAAACAGGATTTGTATCTTAGTTTGGATGTGTGTCCAGGGGCTAAAGTTTTCTAATGTTTTATGAAGTTAGTGCATATTTCTCTTGCTTCCTTTTCTATTTTCTTTACTTTGAAAGAGGTAGAGCATTGCAGTGAATAAAGTAGGTGCCCATTAGTCAGCACTCACTAACCTGCTTCACCCTCTAAGCTGTGCTTTTCTTTTTCCAGGGTGAGGATAGTAGATAGACCACAAAGGTACCCAAAGTTACAGTGATTCCTGCTGTGAAAGGTGATTGAAAGGGTGATAGCTATTTTCAGCCAACCAACATCATCTTGCTTGCATGCTAGCTTGGTCATTCCTTCTGCATGTTTTGGTGCAGGTGTATTTCATTTTTGTCTGTGTGACACACATACAAGCTTGCCAGCATAATTGGTAACATCCTTTTCATTGCACTGTCATGGCTGGAATCATTCTGGTCTATCAGATACAAACAAGAAAAATACTCTGAAAAGCAAAAGCCACATGTTGTTTTGTTCTTTTCAACATAAAGCTGTTCTGTCTTTTAAGAAGTGACAGTGCCAAATCATTTAGGAGATGGATCAGGAGCATGTGTTCAATATTTATGGACAGGGACAGCTTTGGAGTGTAGACAGTTTGCAGTGTCAGGAGGATTGGCTAGAGAACAAAACATACTTTTAATGTTTCATAAGAAAGCTTCTTTGTTACTCATTTTGTGAATTTTGTCTTAATAAGTCATATCCTTGATGTACATTATGCAGCAAAATAGCTTGACTTTTATTCTCAGTAGGTTCCTTGCTGTGTATATTACTGAATATTGGCCTCTGGGCAGTGAATACTAATGAGGGGAAGCTGTATGATTTGGATATTTGATGTGCACACTAGAAGATCATGTTCCAAAATGTGTGTCTCTTCTTGTATATGTCTACAGGAGAATATGAAAAAAGCTGAGCAATTTGGGTTTGTATCCAGTGTGATGGAGCTTGACCATTCTCATAGTCTCAAAAGATACAGATATGTTAAAGGGAGCTTAGTTTCTTTAAATAGCTTGTCACTACTACACCTTTTCTTTTTAATCTTCATTTTGTACAGCTGTGCTTCCTTGGGTTTGTCAAAGCTCTAGCTGAATTTGAACCTGCTTGCTGATACACAATAGATATTGCCAATTATTTTGTTAAATGAGTAAGTAATATGTGTATATTGCAGCTGATTTTGTCCTGTGGTAGAGGACACTGAGGCCAGTGTACTAGAGAATAGGATCAAACTGTCTCCAAAAAGCCTTGACAGAAAAATAAAAATAATTTACCATGATCTTGGAAAGTTCACTTTTCCTTTTAAAACCTAAATTTCTTGATGTCCATGCCAGTTTGATTTGCTATGGAGCAAATGTTCTATTTTTAAAAACCCTGAATTTAAATGGAAAGTAAGAATCTTAGAATCATAGAATCTGAAGGCATTGGAAGGGATCTCAGAGATCCTCTAGTCCCAACACCCCTACCATAAGCAAGGACACCTCCAACCAGCCTGGCTTTGAACAATGCCAGGGATGGGGTATAAATGATCATGTTGTCATAACACCCAGACTTGAATATTACTACACAGCAAGTGGTGAGAAATACTTACATGGTCAGGACAAAAAAAATATGAGGAGCTAGATTACTGTTTTCCATAACTTGGAAAGAGTGTAATTAAAATTTTGGAATTTTTGAAGGGAGAGCATATTCAGTACTCTCTTTTTGTGGAATGTGTACAATACAGGAATATAACTATAAATAATAATCATGTTGGTATAACTGTTAAAATGCACTGAAAGCTCATGGTATTAACTCCAAACTCTGTATTTGTAGTTCTGTGTTATGAATACTGCTAGAAGCTTGAATATTGTGTAAAGTATACTTTTTTTTCATCAGAGCTCAAATGCTTAATATATGAAAGGAATCTGTAACACTGGGGAGCTGAAGAAAACAAGCACTTTGAAATTGATGAATACATATCTTTTTTTCATCTTAAAAACATCACTTTTCTTTGAATTTGGCTAACTGTGAAGTGTTCAGAATTATAAAGGTCATTTCTGCTGTCTACCTGGAACAATTTATCTCTTCTAGAAGAGAGTCTCCTTTTGAGAGTTGTGCTGTTCCTGATGCTTTATTATTTATCATTTTTAATGAAGATTGGTATCTCCTATCATTTCTGTCATCTGAATACTCACCTTGCCTGGATAGGTCAGAAGAATCTGAGGAGATCATAGCAGAGTTGGAAGCTCCTCAAGCATTAATGCATAATGCATATAGCAATAATACTTACTTATTATTTTGTTAGTATCCAGGCTGAAGTTGGTGTTTTTGAAATCAGTAGTGAAATATGTGATGACTTCACCAGAAGTTGCATTGGAATCTTTCATACACTCCTTTTGCATAGTCACTTTTCTGAGTGAAATAGTGAAATAACCATTTTCTGAACTCTGTTGCAACAGCAGTATTGTAGGTAGATGTATTTTTAAAATGGGTTTTCTGAAGATTACTGATTTGTCATATTTCTTACTTTCTGCAAGCAATGCAGAGTTTCTCAGTCTCTTAAATGCTGTATTTTTTAAATGTTTTCTAAACAGATAATTGTAAGAATTTAAGTACTCTATATTGCTATAGAGATTTAAAGGAATTTGATAGGTGAGACTGCTGCCAGATCTAATCCTTAGACTCTCTATCATGAATCTTTGTTTTCTGAAGAGGTCTCTCAGCTCAATTTATCATCTTTCTCATTTTTTTATTTAATTATGACTTCTTGTCTGTGTATCAGGAATCCTGGTTTTGGTTTTGTCGGCATTCTGACTTCTGGAAAGCTAAACTTATCCTGTGACTCATCCATGTGAAGGCATCCTTAGATAATCCTGATGTACCTTTCTTAGCAATTTCATTTACTGATCTGATGTCTTGTATTCTCTGTGTGAGCTGTGCTGAGTTCACGCTTGGCTGTGTAAGTGCCACAGGACTGATGCATGAACTCCCCCAGTTCAGAGCTGCCTGCAGGCCAGTACAGCTACTGGTGTATCACAGAGCATCTTCAGGCCTGTGCACACAGCCTGGCAGCAGGCAGGGACCAGGGAAAGGCAGCACATCCCACTCTGGCACAGGAGGCTGAAGAATTTGGGCTTGGGCAGTCAGTAGCTGTTGGTGGGTGTTCAGACCTCATGCCAGTGCCTCTGCTTCTACTTTAGTACAGTTTGAGTCTCCTGCAAAAGTCGTGCTACAGCTGTGTAAATCACTGCTCTGAAGGGTTCATAGTCTCTGTTGAGACTGGACCCAGCAGAAGAGCATGGAATGAAAAGGAAGGAAAAAAGGAGGGAGGTGTTGAAGGGAGGAAGGTATGGGGGCTGCAAAGAGGGGCCACATTGGCATGGTACTTAAAAAAAAACACAAATACAACACAGCAACAAACTAAACAGACAAAAAACCCAGAAAAAACCAAAATACAGCCCAATTTACTGATAGTGTATTACTAACCCCTCAATAAATGGATAATTTGTGAAATAAACCACATCAGCAGCTTTAGAAGATCTCTAATGCCCATTATGCTCAAATTGGCTTTCTCTGCTTACTGTGACTAAAGCCAGCACTGCAGGAACTGGTTTCTTTATGATTCTTCTTGTCTGACTCTTTCTCCATCTTCACTCCTCTGAAGTGTGACAAGACAACATGGAGCATCATGCCTGGATGTTGTTCTCCCATTTCCTTCCTCACTGCAGCTGTCCCATTGTCACTGTGCCTGTGGGTACAGGATATGGGCTGCTCTGGCTGTAGCAGTGGGTGCCACTGGGCTGGGGTGCTTGTCTGTCTGTCTCTGTCCTTCCCTCTTTCCATTCCCCTCTCCATCAGGACTTGGGGCAGCTGCTGTGCCTTGGGGCTCTGAGTCACTGCTGAAGTGGGAACAGTGGCTCTAAATTACCTAATTACATTGTTTTGGGAGGCTTGTGTATTTGAAGCAATACTTTTACAGAAACAGCTACCAGGGAGCTCCAGTCTCCTCTGGATACTTTTGTAATATGTGTGCTACTAATTGGCTTCCATTGGTAAAGAAGAGATGAGCCTTCTGAGAATGGCAGGCTTTTCTGTTTTGCTGAGAAAATGTCACCAAAGGGGAATTTTTTAAATGCTGCTCTCCCTTTCAGACTTCAGAAAGTTGTGTCACAGTAGTTCCTTATCTTTATAAATTCAGCATTAGTTTTAAAAATGTGTTTGAAAGCCATTAGTTATTTTTAGGACTGTTAAATTCAGCAGCTATTAGTTCTCCTGTTCAAAAATTCTCTCTGTGGGCCTGTAATTTGAATAATAAGACTTAAAGACACAATTAGTTGGTAGTTAATGAGAGGTTTCCTTTTTTTTTGTAGTGTGTTAAGGGTTTTTTTGTGGGGTTGGTTGTTGTTTTTCTTTTAATTAACTATAGTTTCTTTCCTGACCCCAACTGCTTTCCTGTGTTCTTTCATTAGGTCTGTGGAGGACTTCAATTGGTCAGGCACTCTCTCTGCTTTTCTGTGTTTGGTGTCTGGGATTCTCCCCTTCCAGATCTCTCTGACAAATTTTTAAAACCTCTTTCTCTTCAAGTGAGTGAAAAAGCTTTACACTTGCTGTTTGAAGTTTCATTTTCTGTGTGTCTGTTGACCTTTCCTTCTTCCACCCTTTTGTGCCACCTGCCTTCTGTACTGCCCTCATCCTTTCTCTGCATGCTTTGTCCAACAAAAACTTTCATCTTTTTTATCAATAGGTTGCCAACAGCTACTTGTACTTCATTAGCTTTCATGTTCCTGTGATGCTGAATATGCTCAGGAAGTGAGGCAAGACCTTTTAAACATCAATTGCTGTAATGAGCAGAGTGCAGAGCATTTAAAGCAAATTATTAAACATACCTTGGCTTGAGGAGACACAGAGTGTCAGGCTAGAATTTTTTTTCCTGTGTGGTGTGAACATTTATTCTGGTTGATTGTAAACATTGTTCTTCTGAGGGACTTGAATGAAACCAAATGAAAGCATTTGTTATATGTACAGGGTTCCTGTGTTTTTTCTGACTGCTGGTGTGATGCAGCATGCTAGGGGTGCCCTAAACCTGTCTATTTTGAGCAAAGAGCTTGAAGCAAGGTTTCTGATGTGTGTGATGAGCTTGTCTTGCTTCTGCTGGCTGCTAAGTGAAGATCACAGACCAGAAGTAGAGCACATCACATGGAAGGGAGCTTTCAAATTTTTACAGACACAACCTTTCCTCAGCTGCCACTGCCAAAAGGTGATGGTATAGCTGCTGTCTTTGAAGATGTGACCTGGGAGAGCTGGGGCTTGTAATTACTTTTCTCTCTGCTCTTACCCTTGGTTTGGTGGAACAGTTCATAAACTTCTCTTCCATTGCCTTCTTCACCAATGTGCTGTCAGGAAAATGACGAGTGTGAGTTGCAGGTTAAATACACCTGAGATCTTAGGAGCCTTATTATTCACTTGCTGATGCACCAGCATCAGGGGATTATTATCATTGCTCCTCCTGCATTTTGCATCATATGGAGTTACTGGGGTACTGTAATTTTCCTTGAGGGTGAAAAAGAGCATGGGAATCTTGCTCAAAATGGAATCAGGTTGAGTCTATAATGACTTGCAGCAAGTAAGAAGAAGTACTATGGGAAGACTGAGGGAAATATTATAGAAAATGTTCTGATGGTGTTTCATTCTGGTTTTCATTCTTGGGATCACTGATGAAGAAGAGTGGATAAGTAACAGTGAACTGGGTGAGGAATAACTTTAATCTCCTTTGAAGCATGCTTTTAAAAAACCCTGTATTTGTGATCAGGAATAAATTATGTGTTATGAGGTATGTAATAATGTGGTAGAGCTGTGAAGTGCTACTTTCCAGGGGGAGAGATGAGGAATTCAGTTTTTCACATCTCAGTAAGAAAGTGTTAGTAGGTGCTGGGGCAACCATCTATCATTGCATGCTTGAAGAACAGAAAAATAATGACTAAGGAACTTGTTGTTCTGGCAAACAAAGATATTTGAATGTTGTGACTAATAAAATTCTGAGGATGAGGTTGCCAGTTTTTGCAGAAATTGTCTAGTGGAACAATTGATTAAAATGTTTAGTTATTTATAAGGGGATGCTTGAAAACCAAGATGTTTCTCACAGAAGACAGATTTGCTTCAATTAAATGAGAGCTGCTAAACTTAAAGCAGGAAATAAAACAGAAAAATAAATCTGGTGGCATGGATTTTACAGGCTAATAATGAATTGATGAATCTATGAAGGAAAGCCTCCTACCACTGCCTTATAGTCATTAGAGAAATATTATAGCACAAAGCTCCCATTCCCTGCATCCTTGTTTTTATTTAAGCACATTTAGAAACTCTGAAACACTTATTTTTTTCAAGTTGTCACAAACGGCTTGATAATAGCTGGCTGTGTCAGCAAAAGTCCTGAGACTATAAACAAAAGGCCTTAAGAGAAAATACACATCTGTATCTGCTGTGTTGCTTCAGCATCCTGTTACCTTGATCCTGCCACCACCTGCCCTCTGTCCTGGAGCAAGAAGGACTCTTCCCAGGGCTCAGTGCCCTGAGGTGCTTTGCCATGAATGCAGGTGAATGTTATGTAAGAAAGCTGTGCACCTCCAGCTGCAGTGTCCATCTGTAGACAGGACAGAGAAGCTGGGTGCTTGTGTTGCCTTACAGTCATTAGAGGATATTATAGCAAATATTAGCTCTTACAGAATCTTCAGATTACTGTGAGGAATGTTCAGATTACTGTGAGGCTCATGGTACTTCAGTTGCGGGGATTTCTGTTCCTGCATATAGGGAAGAGGGGGTAAAATGGATGAGGTTCAGTAGCTGCAGCCAACCAGCCAGCCCTGCAGCAGATTGCCAAGATGAGGACAGCCATCACCACTGTGTTTCTGTGGGTTTGAGAATTTGCAACAGAAAATCAACCTGTGGTAGATGATTACATTTCAAAGCTAGTTTCCCAAATAACTTCAAGAATTTGAGTTATTGTAAGGAAACAATTTCACCCCATCAATTTCAAGATAGGGAGAATACATCTCTTGTGCTATCAGGGAGGCAATGATGATATATCAGTGGTTTACTTTTAGTTAAACTTTACTTGCTTATATAAGGAAAGTTTGACAAAAAGAGCAAAGTGCTTTTAGATTTGCATGCCTTCATTGGTATGATTCTGAATGTTGTATCATTCCACTCTCTTGCAAGTCTTACCAAGATCTTTGCTATGGAGTTGAAATTTATCCTGAGATCTGTCTGTGGAAAAATTAGACCAATAATTTAGCCTAAGGAAAAAAATGAATGGGTTTAAACTTCTAAAAGTATGTTTTGTAAGTCACAAAGAAATTCATATTTACATGGTCCACTCACAGAAGAATACAGTGGTGTGTATTCATGTAATTTGACATGCAGGAGCAAAACCCACAGAATTTTTCAGTGTGCAATTGAGTTCAGGTGTAGAATTTAGAGTAGTTACATTGCATATGAAATTAGAATAATTATAATTCCAATTTAACTCTAAAGATAAAATACAGTGTTTATATGTAATATGACATATTACATTTTCTGAAAGCTCTTGTATTTCCATCTGGTTTTAATCTCTTTTCTAGAACTCTTGTTAATGTTCATGAGAGGCAGATACCAGCTATTTTATTTGTATCATCACCTAATTAAAACTGTCCCCTCTTCCCTGCAGAGAAGGGAGTACACCACCCATGAATATGAAACAGTGATGTATCAATCTAGATGGGTCAGTGAGTTTAGAACTATTTTACAAAGTCAGTAAAATTTATAGTCTATTCAGGTGCCCCTTTGATCTGGTTCCCAGCACAGATAGTGGGGGTTTTCTGGGGATGTTTTGAGTATTAGTAAAGAAAATATTTTTCTTCTGTCTGAAATGTAAATAGAAATATGGACATGCTGCATTCAAGTTGCTGTAGTAGAAGTTGACTCACCCTGCTGTTTAATGAATGATTACTATAATGATTAATAAACTAATGTACTGTGATATTCTTGCACATCTCTGACTGCCATTTCATTACCCATTATTGAGTGAATCTAGGGGCAATCTAGAGACTGAATTCTCTAGATACAAGAATCTTGTTTTGTGACAGAACTTTCCCAGTATCAGTGATTTCTGACAGTCCTGGTTACCTTTGTACAGTTTGGAGGTTGCCAGCCTGACACGGGCAGATGCTGATCTGGAGGCCAATCGAACACAGATCTGTAAAGAAGTGATTGCTCTGATGTTGAGGAACATGGTCCTAAATCACAGCCTCTTTCCTCATGTGGAGAAGAAGATAAGTTCAGTTTTCGAAAAGCAGTTTCTTGCAATGGAGAAAGAGATTCAAGAGGAGTATGAAAGGAAGATGGTGGCTTTAACAGCTGAGTGTAATCTGGAAACGAGGAAGATGATGGAGGCTCAGGGCCAAAAAGCAAGAGCTGCAAATGAAGAGGCTGAGGAATTAATGAAGAAAATTAATGAAAAGGTAAATCTGGTTTTAAATCAAGATATTTTGCATCATATGTAGTTTTATGGTGATGGTTTCTCTTTTAGACTAGAACAGCTTAGATATCCACCTAGAGGAGTAAAGATAAATATCTTCAATTAAATATGTTCAAAAATTCAGATGTCATAATTAGGGTAGTTTTTGTTAAGAAATTGTGTTCAATTCACCAGAAAATGAATTTTTCTCAAGAGAATCTGTGACATCTGAAAACAAAGGGTTATCATTACCCTGTTTGTTTTGGGGTTTTTTTATAATCACTTATACTATTGCAGAGTGGTGTATTTACTGTATTTTACTGCAGCACTTTGTGTGGTTTCAGATACTGTGTGAATTATTTTGCACATTCAGAGCAGAACAAACTCCCTACATCCTAAAGTTTCCAATATTTATGTACTATTTTTGAAGAAAATTAGAATATAAGCACAACCAAGGACTGATTTCCCTCTGAACTGAGTGAAGGCAAGCAGAACAATCCATATTTTAGACAGAGCAATGAGTGAACTTCTCTTGGAAATAGCCTCTTTATAATAAATAAATAACTGAGGTCAGAGTATGATTGCTTACAGTGCTCCAGTCTTCCATGTGTTTTTTCAAGTATATTGAATGGTTACAATAAAGCTGATTCCCTCTCTCCCTTTTTCTTTATTATTATTTTTAACAACTTCCTGTGTCTTAGGATTCTGGTAAGTTTTGAATATTTCATCTCTGTAAGCTTAAAATGCGAAAACATCTAAGTTGATGTTTTATGTTTGTCTGGTAAGAGGGTGACTTGGTGGGAAGAAATAGTGCAGTTTGTTACTTACTAGCTGGGCTTTGCTTCTGGGCCACAAGTGGCATTTGTATATCACATACTCAAAGTTGTTAAGATCTTTTATGACAAAAAAAGCACAAAGAAGCCCTTTTTGCTGAGTGTGACCCTTTAAAGGTAATCCAGTATATTGAGGCTCTCAGGAAGGACTTTGTTTTATCAGGCTGTTGCATAGAGGAAAAAATAATGGGACAAAGCTAATGAGCCACTAGAGTTTCTTTGATGTTTCCAGATGAATTTTAAATTGTGACTCTGTGTAGCTTTCCATACCTGTAGGATATGACTATCCTGAACTAGAGATGCTAGAAATGCAAGTGCTAGGAAGGGATACCTGTGGACACCTTAAGGACGGGGTGAACTGTACTCTGCAGGAGACTTTTCCTTCCATTGGATAGAGAAGGAGCATAGATCTCACTGAGATAAGTCCTGCCTTTGCAGAGAGAGGAGCCTGACTGAAACTCACTGTGTGAACCCACACTAGATACTCTCAGAAAAGTGGCTTTGCTTTGTAAGAAAGGTGTTGGTGTTAGTTTATTCTGATTTGTACTGAAAATCCTGAATAGTAGGAGCTAAGCAAACAAGTAAGGCCAGTCCAGTATCTGTTCTGATCCATTTACCATATCCTATCATGTTGCTGTTCAGTTTTTTGTCTGTAGAAGGACCTGGTTTTATACTTGCCATAGGTCGTGGTCCAGCAGGACATTCTGGAGTGTGGGGGTTGGCTCCCAGCCATGCTCCTGGGCTGCAGTGTACTGACACCCAAGGGGTGCCAGTGGAAAACAGCTAGAGCAGTAACCTCCTCCCCTTCTCAGCCAAAACACAGAATTCATATCCCTTGCCTTTTTGATTAATTATTTGCTGTCTGCATTGTGTCTCTTGGGAATGAGAAGTGAAGTGCAGAGGGCAGTTCTCCTCAAGGTAATTGGTATGAAATTTAGAACAAGACTGACATGAGGACTGTTAGGTAGCTCTGCTGGCATAAGAGGCATTCTTTGTGGGACATGTGTGTTTTGATTCTAGAATGACTTTATGCCATCTGAGATTAAAACTAGGAATATGTAAGTCTTACTAGAGAACTAAGAGGAAATGTTTCTGGCAAAGAAGCTTTTAAAGTAATTGCCATTTAATTCTACTCCAGGGTTGTAAATGTAAATCTAAAATGATGCTCTTGGATTAATTTGTAGAAACTGGTTGTAAAAGTAGGTCATCAATGACAGATATATTTAGTAGAATAGGGTTTTTTTTTCTAATTTATATTGTTATTAAAATTATACTTGTTATTATTTTGTTGGCATGCATTATGTGATCCTGTTTCATTTTAGTTGGATTTCAGAATTGATGAAACCTAAAAAATTAATTTCATATATGAAATGTGAATTTGAGTGAAATTTCATGCCATTTTATCTAATTCATCTTATATGAGACTTGTAAATTCTAAAAGGACTTCATTATGCCTTTGAAGTGGTATCTGGATTAGAGACTGGCAACTGTACAACCCTGCCATCCAAACAGGTGAAAACTATGGGAAGTGTACACTGATTCAGTGTTAGCCTTCACTTAAACCTGAAATGACAGTAACTAAAGTATTTGTAAAATATATATGGGCTAGTAGCACTGATACATTAAAATATGTTGAATTCTGAACATCACTTCTGATGCATTTATTTCTTTCTTTGCAGCCTGCTGTAGAATACAGAAGTCTTCTGGACAAACTTCACAGACTGGAGCAGGACTGCCTGAAAAGATTCCTTTTTGTAAAGCAGGAGGAATATTTTGCAAAGGCTTATAGAGAGCTGGCTGTTACCCAAAGAAAGGAGCTCCATACCATCTTTTTTACACAGATAACAAATGCCACTTTAAAGGGAGAACTGAAGTTGGAAGCAGCTAAAACATTAGTGGAAGGTTACTCTAAAATACAGGTAATAAGATGATATGTCCCTTCCTAACCTAAAGACAGAATACAAGCCTGCAGTAACTTTCAAGAAATATTTCAGGATTATTTTTATCACTTTCATAGCTAGCTTTCTTAGAAAGTATTTTAAAAACTATAATGCCTTTTTTAGCATGTCTAGACATCTGCACAACTCTATATTGAGGTATATGCACAAGTTCAGACCCCCCTAGGCATCAAATGCTCTTGTATACTTAAGAAGATGTACTGATCCCCCCAATCCAAATATGTAGGTTATTGAAACTGTGGTCTGAGGTACTATGATTATGTGCTTAGAGGGGTTGAGTGTCTCCAGGTTATATGATAAAGGGATGCTGATGAAAAATATGTTCAGGACTTTAGTTTTGCTTTCAGTTACATTTTAAACCTCTTACAACTGAAGAGTTGCTTCCTCACGGGTTTGTTTGGGTTGTTTTTTTTTTGGTTGGTTTTTCCTCCATTTATATTGAAAGTTAGTGCTCTAGATTACAGAAATTCTGGGAATTTTCCTTCTGGCTGCTTTTTGAGGAAAAGTTTGATCATTGCATTCTTGCAGGTTGAAGGGTGAGGTTGAAAAGCAACATCTGGAAAGCAGTTGTCAGAGCATGCATGGCCTACTTGTAAAACCTGATGCATAACCTTATGTACAGACTCTACATTCTATACATCAGAGGAAGATGGAGCACACACTTTGTGCAGAGAATAGTTAAGCAGCCAGGTCAAAGAGGTAGAGCAAGTGAAAGAAGTTTTGACTGTGTTTTGGCTGCTCAGACATGGGTCATGTAACCAGCAGACCTTGTCTTTGCTATTTGTGCTAGCAGAATGTCTGCTATAGAGCACTGTGTGCCTGACTCTGGTCTCTGCTCAGACCTGTGTGTAGGTATCTAAACCCTTCTGTTCCCCACTGTTGGAAGGGGGAACATCTAAGCCAGCCTGTGTGCAGTGGGCTTGGCTTTCCCTATGCTGTACTCAACATACATGGAAGAGTTGGCTTGGAAGTGAACTTACAGACACCTTTGAAAATGTGACCCTTTATGTAATCATACAGCACATTATAGAGAACAGTTCTGCTAACTTTGGTAGGGCTGCATGTGTATGTGATTGTGAATACCTGAACAAATGACCTGTTAACTCAGGACCCTCAGGATGTGTGCTAACTGTTCAGGAAAGTACACACAGCATTGGGGTAATCAGGCCAAAAGCTCAGCACATTATTTATTTTGTTTGGTTGAAATAACCATAATCATTTGATGTGATCATTAGAGTTGAGTTGATAAAAGCTTATTGTTTTACACTTGTAGGAATTTTTTAACTTTGCCCTATTAATGAACAAATCTGGTCTGATACTCACAAATGTTAGCCAAAATTAGCATTACATCTAATTAAATGCTCACATTTGTTCACCTTCTTTCTTGTAGGGTGACATTGAAGAGCTAATGGATTTTTTGCAAGCTTGCAAGAAATATCATCTGAAGAAAAGATTTTCTTACAGAGAATATCTTATAAGTAAGATACAGTCAAGAGATTCTCATGTCTCTGCTCTTATAAATGCCACAGCAGCCCAGATATCAAGTCTCGTTACTAAGACAGAAAGGTAAATAACTATTTCCTTGTCAGCCATTTGACTACTTTATCTCACAGACAACAGACTCTTCAGAAGTCTTTTTCTGTGTTACTGAGGAGGAGAGTTGCATAAAAATGTTATCTTTTAGTTAATTCAAAGAAAATATTTTGTAACTGATTTGCTTTGTTAGTTAAATCCCAGCAAGTGGTAAGGTGAGGTTTTATTATCTGTGGCCACTTTGTACAGCACAGAGATGAATTGCTGGAAACATATTTCCTGTATAGTACCTGTTAATAATTGTGAGTTCAATGGGAACCAGACTCATGTCAGATTCTCAGTATCTTTATACATCCATTATTTGTGCAAATACTCATCATTCCTGTGGAAACTCATGCCAGAGTCCATTGCAACGTGTACCAGTCTGCATGCTTTATGCACAAATATCTGGATTTAATAGAAAAGAACAATTTTGATTCACTTGTGATTGAAGGTCTTTGAGGAACTGGATGTACAGCTTGTCTTTTCAAGCTGGAAATCATGATTATTTTTTCAAGAAAGTAGATTAAGTTTATAAATAATCTAACTGGAGGATTTTGACTAGCAGAGACTACACCTGTTGCAGGGAATTAAAAGGTAGATGTCAGGGAAGTGAAAAGCAGACTTGGAAATGGACTGTTGTAATACACACATTTAACTTATTTGGGATATCATACCAGACCTAGGCTGATTGAGTACTCTGTGATAGGATACTCAGAATCAAGGTAGAGAGGTAGAAGTGGTGACTCAGCAGACACACAGAGAAATAGTTATTTAAAACTGTGTGGCTGTGAGGAGCACTGAGAGAGACACTGTGCTGCTACCCGGGGAATTGTGTTAGTTTGGCATATGGAGACATTGCTGAGGATCCTGCCAGGGCAGCAAAATATATCAGTGCAGTACAAGAAAACAACTTAGCAGAGCTGCTGTTGGTCCTGTGCATGCAGCTTTATTTGTATATTTGAGATCTCTGTATTGATGTCAGTCACTGACAATATGTGAAATGTACATTAAGAGAACTAGGTGAACACTGATCTTTATGATGTGTTTTTTCTTCCATAATATTAATTTTAAAAAAAATTAATATTAGGAAGCAGGAAGTCTGTTAAAAGCTACCAAAGATTTCATCTGTTGATGTGACGAGATAATTTATCTGGGGTTTTTTGTATTTTTTCCTTGCTTCTCTTTTTGATTGTCCTGTGTTCTGCTTCACTGGAATCATACCCTAAGTTTAGCTTGAACCTTGACTTTAGCCTCGAGATTCATTGGTTGGAGAGAGCTTCTTCTGCTAGGCTGGCACTGTTTTGCTAAGGGCTGCAGCTGTGTGGCTCAAAGACAAAAATGTCCTGGAATAGGAAATATAATTCAGACATGTCTTTCATAGAGAGCTCCATCACTTCATGCATTGTGTTATAAGGTCTGAGATGTTTTCACAGAAGATGTGGTTATGTGAAAAGCCTTTGTGAGAACCTCACTGTGTGACCATTGCAGTGAACAACTGGGACTTCTCAGGCTGGAAAAATCAGTTTCACCCATTGTTTAATGCCTGTTATTGCACCTAAGAGCCACAAAACAAATCAACTATAAAACAGAAAGGAAAGGTACAGGGTTAGTTATCAAAGACCTCGTGGATCTCATCCCCAAAAATGTAATAAATGTATTTAAAAGCCTTCCAAAACCCCTCAAACTTCCAAAAGCAGCAAGCATTATTACCACGATGAAAAATTAATTTTTCTAGCACTCTCCTATTAAACTTTCAGAGCATTGTCTGTGGGCAAATGACATGGGTCAATAGTTAGAGATATCATTTGTGCAGAAGCAATCCCATTTGGCTTTCTGGGCCTAGAACTAGTTATTTTCCAGTAACTTCCCACACCTGCTGCAGCAGTAATTTCTTTCAAGCAAATGCTGGCCAAACACTTACAATTCATTCTTGAAGAGGTGTGATTATAAAACTCCAGAATGTAGTATCTCAGTTTATTTGCTGGTGTTCTGTTTTCTACAGGCAAACTGAAATACCCTGGTATTACTCATGAGAAATTCATAATTACATAACATAGGTTTGTATTTCAGTTTCTAACTAGAAAGTGATTTGGGAAATGTTTACAAAATGTTTGGAGCATTAAAATTTAAGCAGTTAGAGAAGTCTGGTTTAAATGGTACTTTAAATTTGTACCCACAGTATCCTCTTATTTTTCACCTTATCGTTCAATCTGCTTGTCTATATATTGATGCAGCTCTGTCTAAATCTATTTTATCCAGCTTTATTATAGAGTGCCTTAAACTTACTGTTATAAATGGAATTCTAAAATACAAAACTTAAATGGAGAAAATATATAGATTACCACAAATAGATGCAGTGATAAACCAGCAAATAGATATTGAGGGAAGAAGTCTTTTAAAAATGAAGCTTTAATAGTATGCTTAAAGTTTATCAAATAGCAAGGCAATTTCAAACTAACATGAATAGGATTCTTTGTGGCTAGAATTTAATGTTATGAAAAACAAAATAAACCCAAACCAGTTCTAGGTTAACTGTGATAAAGCACATCTGAGTTTCTATCCAGCACATACTTTTTATAGGGGTGATGCTTCATGGCTTGCTCAGATAGTTGTGGGTTCTTGAGCAGAAGATGGGAAGGTGTGAATTATGGGATCTGGCCACCCTAGTTACAGTGCAGTGGGTGCAAACAAGCCAATTTGGCAATTCTGCTTTATTTTAACTCTTATTTTGAGGATTTTGGTTGGAATTAAGTTGTCACAGTAACAATAAATCCTAATAAACCAAAATGAAACTCTCCTTTCTGGAGAAGGGCTTGCTTACCATATTTAGATGCTACTTTAATTTAGGAGCTGGGCCAGGTATCACACTGGAATGAAACCTTGAAAGCCCTGGATTCATCTGAGTCCTGACTCTGTAATGCTCATGTCTTTGAAAAAATGGGGACTGGGTAGGTAAACTAGAAGGTATCTATAACATCCAGTTTCAGAATTGGTGCTTTCAATTCAAAGTTTCATGTTGACCTTTTGAACACCACATTTTGTAAGTCTACAGTGCTTAATAGAAATTATAGCTCGCAAAGGTCCAACAGCCTGGTCTGAATTAAGATGTTCTTTTATTCTTCTGTTGAATAAGAAAGATTTGGGGAACTTGTAGTATGAATATAATAGCAGGTAAGTTCTGAAATTCAATTTGAGTTTGTGGTTAGGGAGAGTTTTTTAACTGTTGCAGGCATTGTTGAAATCTTGTTTTCTCTTTGACATTAAATACTGTAGCAACTGGAGGTAGACCATAGTCTTGAATTTCTACCTGAAAGCACTGTGGGTCATGACTGTTTGCTGTTTCAAATAATTGAATTTCACTATTATTTTGAAATGTTTATAATTCTTCTGATGTAAATTTAATAGGAAGTATGAATATAAATATTTTGCAGATGTGATTGCTTTGTCTATTAAAAATATTTTTGATCTTTTTACTTGATTACATACTTTAAAGAGAAATTTATTTTTAATGAGGAAAAGGAGTTGTAAAAGATATAAAATGGCATTCCAGGGTCATTAAATGAAAAAAATAAATATGCATAATATATGAGGTTTAAAATGCCTCATTTGAATATCACTTACATTACAGATCCATGTGTAATTGGTTTTGCACTTGCCTGTCCTTCTGTCCATCCTGACTGTCCATCCATCCTTCTTCCCATTTCTTTTTCATACACCTTCACAAACTATCTCAATTCTGTTCTCATCTCTGAGATTGTCCTTTGATTATCCCCTTCCTTGTTTGATTCTCCCAGGTGTCACTGCTAAAGAAACAAAGATCATTCTTTGTCTCTATTTTGCTGAGCCTTTTTATGGTGCTAATTGCCTCAGATATCCTTTTGCTCTTAAGAATTTGGGATAACAGCCTTCAAACACTGTTATTACAGAGCAGGTCATCTACCTGAAAGTCATTTGGGAATCCTGCTGGACCGAGCTGAGACTGAAATTAATTTTGTTGAACAGAAATTTGATCATGATTTAAAACAAGAAAAGCAGAAGCTTTGCCAGAAACTCATTACCAAGCGAAGGCGGGAAATGCTGCAAAAGGTAATTATTTTCAATGTATTTATTTTCATAGGGCTTATCATGAATTAGAAATCGAATTAATTGAAAAATAAAATTTATTTGTTACAACAGGGGTCAACACTGCCAGGAGCATGGTTTAAAATAAGTGCCAGTTGGTTTTAGCAGTGTACCACTGTGTTCTGTATTAGTCATACAGTAATTCACAGCTGTTCTTTTAGAAAAACCTGCAAGAAAGTTACTAATTTCAGCTTAGCTGGAGAAACTTCTAAAGCTCCTCTGCTTGGTGTAATGTGTCAGAGGGGGTCATGACAAGCTTCTGTAACCTGCAGACAGGCAAAAGCCAGCTCAGGTTCAGGAGCTGGTGAGGGAGATGGCTCAGATGACAGTCACCATTTTCTGTGGATTTCCTGGCCATGTGTGACCTGAGTGAATTCAATAGCACAGTTAAAATTCAGCTACAAACCAAAACTATTTAAAAGATGCTTTACCTATGCTTGCTTGTGGTAGAGCTCATGTCACCTCAGCCAACTGAAAATCAAAGGTAACTCCAAAAGATATAGATCATCTCATAATGTAAGGTGACTTGCAGGTGATCTGACAAGGAGTTGTTGTCCAAAGGTATATTTCAAAGTTACCCTTCTGTACCTAAAAGATGTAGAAAAAACCTAGCTTCTTAGGATGCTAGTTCTTAAGATGACCCAAGTTAGGTGAGGTTAATCTTATCTTTTGCAGGATGTGTTTCATTGCTTTGTGCTCTTTAACAGATACCAATGTGAGCATAGACAGCTGGCCTGGTGATGGTGGCATTTGTTATACCTGTTCTCAGTGTAGGTTCCTTTGGTTTAGCTTTCCAATGAAACTGCAAGATGGGGAAAATACAAAAACAAACAAACAAAAATCCCCAAGTTTCTTTTGTAATTTTTAAAAATTCTTTTCCTTCTTTGCTATTTGATCCAGATTCACTTCTGGAAAACTGCCAGATCACTGAAATTCAGATAGCTGAGATTATATCAAATCACATGGTGATGCATTTGTTTAGATGTTAGCTTTTTTGTCTAGCAACAGTTCATATTATCACAGCCCTTGTATCTGACAATAGTCAGAATTATCACAGACCACCTTAGGTGCTCACAAAGCCAATCTGTTGTGGGCTGGGTAAGTCTCTGGGCACTGCAAAGCAGTTTTGAGAACATGGAAAAGCAAAAGTATGAAGTTTTGCATTGCTATGAAATTGACACTTAGAGAGCTAGAATTTGAGATGTTCCTTTTTCTTAACTTTGTTCTTCCTTTTGGTAAATGAATCAGCAGAAAGAGCATCAGAAGGAGCAGCTGTCACTAGGAGACCCCTACAAAACTACTAATGAGATCTCTCATTACCTGAGACACTGGAAAAATCTTCTGAGTGATCACACCATTGAATTTGAAGAACTTACTGAAAAGCTAGACAATGAGGCCAGCGAAGAGCTGAAGGAGCTTCAATTTAGCTTAGCAGAGAAAGCCATTGAAGAGCTTAAACGTGTTCAGTGTGGAGTGTTTGTGCAAGAACTGGTCAAGCTCAATGTGCCAAAGTTGTTCCTGCTAGAAGCTGTGGAGGAGCACAAAAAAGAGATGGTGGTTAAACAAGCACAGCTTGAGAGGGAAGAACATGACAAGAGCGTGGCTGCTGAAGAGCTGCTTCAGCTCACCAGGCAGAAGCTAAGCCAAGAGCTGGAAACAAGCATCTCAGAGCAAAAAAAAATAAGGAGCTGGGAACAGTCAATATTCATGCAAGTATCTCTCTGCACTCTTTTCTTGGTTACTATGGCAAATAGAAGAGAACTGGGAGCTTTCACAGGCGTCCAGTTGTAATTCCTAATGATCAGTTAGTTCTCTGTTGGGCACTTAGGAATGGATTTTTTTGTGTCGATGTGTTCAGCCTATGCAGTGCCAGTGGGTGAGCACTGCAGTGCAAATACAGGAAGCAGCAGTCTTGAAGCTAAAAATGTGGAGTAAAGGTTTTTTACTTCCATTCATTCCATGGGAGGTATCACTTACACATCTTTCATTGTTATTCTCAGTCTGTTCTTTGAAGTCCTGCACTTTGGAAATGCCAATTAGTGTGTCAGACCTAATTGGCCCCTAGTCCAAGTTCAATATAATCCTTCTAGCCACAAGACAAGCCTTACTCCTCAGGTTTGTTTTAAGCTTTGGCACAGTATTCCCATGTAGTCCCTAAGTACAGAGTGCAGTGTCTGCCTGTCCAGCTCGTGGCTCCATGTGTCAGACGGGGCTGCTCTGGCCTGCAGACAGTGTCCCTGGCACCCAGCCCTGAGCCATCATGGCACAGCAGTGCTGCAGAGAGGAATTCTGGCCCCTGGAAATGCCAGGGCTATTGCTGTGCTGCAGTGGGACTCTGGGGAGGTGGGAAAGCAGATGGTGACCCTGCCACCGTTGGGAAACCTTGCATGAGGAGAGCCCTTGGCTGTGGCCAGGAGTGGTTGTGCCTCTCACAGCAAGGTCCCTGAGATCAGGGAATGTTCATGAGCATTTCTTAGCTTTCAAGTACATTTATGTCTGGTTGTTAGATTGCCTGAATATTTGCAGTACTACATTTCCTATACAATGTCTGTTTAATAAGAGACATTGTTAGAGACATGAGAACATGAAAAAATAAAATTGCAGCTTTAGGGGAAGCAACTAGAACAGGCAAACCTACAATAAGCTGTATGGCTCTGAATAAAATCTATCAGGCATAAGAGATTGAACAGGGAGGGAGAAAAAAAAAGAGAGAAAAAAAAAGACACTGCTAAAAGTTTTTCCTTCATACCTCTTCTTTAAGGCAAAATAGATTTGTATGGGCAGTTTTATCCCAACAGAATCTTTATAAATTTTCCTGCCACATGTTGTAAAACCATATAACAGGAACATAAAAAGAAACTTTACCCATTACACTTGCTTTGCTGAAGAAAAAAAAATCCATTTTCCCATTGTTTTGGTTCTAATTTCAAGGGCTTTGTATTTTATTCAGCATTTAAAATACTTTTCTGTGAGTCATTTATATGTATTTTCTAGCTTGTCTTAACTATCTCTTGTTTACATTGCCGAGAGCAGACCTGCAGGATATGGAGGTAGATTGTATGACCCAGCAGGACTCTGCTGTTTCTAAGTTAGAATTCCATAATAATTGTGTTCCAACATGCAATGTACCTGTCACACTTGTTAGATGATAACTTTATATGAAACAGCAGTAAGCTGCTTCGGGTTTTTTTCAGTAAAATGCAGGAAAATATGTACAAAAAAAAATGCAGCAACAGCTGTCCAATGAATAGCCCCTTAAAATCTGTCACTGTCTTTTTTCAGTCCATTGTCTGTCATGGTATTTTGATGACAGATGCTAGCCCTCATGTTTATGTTCTCATCTGCTATCTACCAACATTATTTTGAATGATAGCTTTTCATTTTGTTGCTTATCAGGGTTAGTCCAAAATATTAATGAAGACTTTATTAATGCTAATGTTAATGCTTACAGTCCTTTTAAAATATAAACATGGCAAAACTCTATTTGCTGTATTTCATTTCATTTCATATCTCTCTATATATATCTATATTCATGGGTTTGTAACACGGATTTTCTTCCATGAGTCTAAGACAAGACGACAAATGGTCAAATATACTATAAATGATCACTTGGAGTAGTCTTGTATTAAAGAAAACTTTTTGAAGGGAAAAACCTCATGCATTAAAAGTGTATTAACTGTTCTTTGCTGAATCAATAGAAAGAAAAAAGAATTTCTAAAATTAAATATTTCAGTAAGATGATGAGCTAGTATAGGCCTGGTGTACATTGAATAAATCAATCAGTACTAATGAAACATGCGGTATAATACATTTTTCAATGGAAAGTACTCTTTAAAAAACATTTTCCTTTTTTTTCATGTTCATGTTTTAAATACAAACATTTTTTATGGAATAAAAGAAATTTCCAAATAAATAAAAGTATGTTATTTTTTGCGAAATATTCTTAAGGAAAATAAGATAAACAAGGTAGGAAGATGAATGTGGTCTATGGTTAATCAAAACAGCATGCTTTATTTTTAAGTCAATTTCAGCTTGACCTGATGATCAGTTCCTTAGAGATCTGTGTTGAGAACCTTATTTCTATAAAATGGGAACTTTGAGTAATTCAAATTACTCTTAAAATATATTGAATTTTTCAGACTGCAAAGAGCCTTTTTACAAATAACAGCCTTAGAACCCTTGTGACCTGCTGATGGAAGGGATGACATACGCATTTATAATAAAGAGAGATTTAATGTTATTTTTTTCTTCTCTGTAGCTGTGGCTGTTAAGTGCTGAGAAAGAGCACAGGGAAGCTTTATGGGAAGCTTTTATCTTGATTTCAGCTGAAGTTCAGGGATTATATTGTCTGAAGAGGTGGAAGGATTCTATGCATAGGAAATGTGCTAAAAATATTAATTTATTTTTAAAGTATTCAAAACTGTTTTCCTTTGAAAATTAAGTTTTACAGACCAGGAAGCTCTGGATGCAGAATTAAAGGAATCCTTAAGGGTATGTTGTACATGCTGAGCAATTCACTGCTGTGTGTGGAATCGCTAACTGATACATGGAATAGACCAAAAAAGGATGATCACTGCTGAGTGAAATGTTTGTGTGCATGTCTCTTACATTTTATGCAATATTGCCTAAATCCCTAAATAGCAAATGGCTCTTGTTTTTTTTTTAACAGGCAACTTCTAAGTGTACCCCTCTCACTCTCAGAGGAGGAGTTGCTTAGACTGAGGCAAGAGTTGCACTGCTGCTTCTCTCAGGTGGACAGCAGCTTGGCTTGGCCCAAGATAAGAGCGAGAACCTTGCTTCAGGCTTTTGAAGTGGAGCAGAGGGACAATGAGGTGCTCAAAGTTGATCAGAATTTAGCAATGACCAACAAACAGGTGAGAACAGCATGGGATCAATGTGGGGATGCAGGAGGGGTTCCTGGGGGTGCCTGTGGCTGCAGGGGTTGGCTGCACATCTGGGTCTGTAGCTCTTTGTAGGTGTGACAGTAGTGTGCACCTTTCCTGTCTGCATGGACCAGTGGACTTGAAGATGATTGTTTGGGCAGCAGTCAGATAAATAGTTTTTTTCACATACACCTGTATTTCTGTTGCTTTTATAAAAGTTTTGGGAATTTCTGAAAAAGAAACCTCTGCATTGTTTTGTCTGTTTAGGAAAGTCAAGTTCCTGACTTTTCTGGGCAAGAAATTGGGCATGATTTCTGTTTCTTGTTTCCAAAAGATTTAAGTGTATGCAGACAGTTTGGGGTTATTTCCCCACATCTAAATATGTAGAAAATGAGGCATACTTAAAGTTAGAGAAATATTTCAAACAAGGAGTTTACCTGCCTATCAAGTCTAGCACTTTTTAAAGATCCCTGTGAGGGGTGTTTTATTCCTTTGCTACAGTGTAAAAGCTGTGGAATTATAAATGGTTTTCAGTTCTTATAGAATACGGAGGCAAAAAATGTTTCCTGCATTAGTTGTGTCTGATACCATTTTAAAAAGAAGGACTTGCCCTTGCTTTGTTTAGGTTTGATTATGTTTTCTAAACATGTAAACTACATTGGGTTAATTGTGCTAGGAATTAGCCTAGTTCAAAGCCTTAATAGTTTCTAAAGTACTAAAGGAGGGAAACGACTTTGCAAAACCTTACAGTTGAACAGATGTTATCATTTCCCCAAGAGTGCATATTCTTAGTTGGTATTCTTGTAAAGAAATAGAAAGGTCAAGAATAATTTGATTACATGGAACGGTGCTTCTTAATATTATCATGGTTCATTTGTGATTCATAGACTGTGTTGAAAACAATGTAGATCTTAAATTAATATTCTTTGTTCATTTTTAACTGTGCTGAGAAGACAACATATCAGTTAAAATCTTATTATCCCTGCTAAAACTTATTTAAAATCAAATAGCACATAGCACAAACAGTGCTATGAGTTTTCATGGAAAGGATGAATATATAATTTTAATTGAAAGGATTTTTTTTTAAAATTCCAACTTTGTCTGAATGTCCGAATTGAATTTTCTGAATGAATGGGCAGCACCTTCATTTCAGAAGTACTTTCTCAGTGAAAGTCATATTTGCCAAATGTTTCATTATTTGGTGGATGTGCCAATAATAGCAAGTAAAAATCTTAACATCGGCATCCTCATATACCTCTTACAAATAAAGCATTTTTGCTCATCTTGTTGCAGCAGCATTCTAAAATGGGAAAAACGGGATCCAAGAATAGAAATAAGTTAGATATTCTGAAGAAATCTTTACAGGACAAAATTTTAATTTATGAAGACTCAGTGAAAGGTGAAAATTTGAAAAGGGTAAGTACAGTCTTTTCTGGACTGAGGTCAAAACTTATGTTTTGGCCATTGGTCAAAATGTTGCATTTCATGCTTAATAATTTTTGCTTTGTTTTAATTTTTGCATCTTAGTTACAGAACTGGTTTCATGTCTCACCTCTTTTTTTCCAATGGTTCTTGCTTGGTGTGTGCAAGATTACGAGGCTCCTGTAGTTCCTGTGGTTTTCTGGGAAGACTTTCAAAACATGGAAGGTGCTTCAGTGTAATGCTTCAGCTGAGCAACGTTCAGTTCCTGGACATCTGCTAATGCTGCTGAAAATCCAAAAATGGATTCTTAGATCCAAATGCTTTTTGGGTAGTGTCTGAGTTTATTTGTACAGAGCTAATTGAAAGGAAGTCTTAATCTGGTGGGTACCTTTTAAAGACACACAGCCCCAGTCTAACATTAATCCTTGAGAAATGAGCGGGGCTGATCTTAATACAGGATTTTGAAGGCTCTTTACTTCCCTGCCAGTAGATGTGCTAAGAGATCTTTCACATGTGTACAATATGGCTAATACTGGTTTTGCATATCAGGAGGACATTACAATGATAAATTTGTTAGACACAGGTTGTGCACAGCTGCAGAAACTACACACAACAAGCAGGTGTCATTGGTAATATAAATTGGTAGATAAAAAAAATATCTACCAATATCAATAAAAAAATTTTTACCAGTACAATATCAATTTTAGTACCAATTTGGACAAAAATCTATTTTTTGCCTCTTTCTTATGCTCTTGATACCTGTAATCCTGAAAAATGAAAAATACTAGGTCAACATATTAATTCAGAAATAATTTCACTTTTATGTGAGAGTGACACATTGTTTGATTTGGTTGCAAATTATAAAGGCAAATGTTTATCTAGTCTAGCACCCAGTCTTGAGGGCAGTTGCTTGGTGTTTTCTAGCACTCTTCACTAGTTTAATAACTGTGGTCTGAGAATGTTCTCATCCTTTAATGGAGCATTTAAATTTTGGCTTCTATACCTAGTACTCTGATCTTCAAAATTTAGATGGTTTTGGTACTATTCCTTGAATGTACATTAGATGATGGGCTAAGATTTAGAGGCAAAAAAAGTACAGAATACTTGTTTGGTAAATGTAAGGCAGTAAATACTGCCTTACATATTTATTAGAATCTTGTTTTAAAATTGGAAGGTTACCTTCACTAAACCTCATTGTTCCAGTTTTATCTGTACCATCTGGCATAGCTGTTGTTCTAATTGTATGGCTGGTTTCAGAGCTGCCAAGAGTCAGAAGGAAACTCATGTGGCTAGGTGTAAATAGTAATACCAGTTGAGTGATGCAGCGTTTTGTTTGTTTAGGAAGAGTTAATTTAATGTATAATGTTGAAGGTGTTTCACCATCCTTATTGTAAAATACTCTGAAATATTTCTTCCTATTTAAAAATATTTGATATTAATTTAATATTAATTTAAAATATGCATTAATAAATATGTTTGAAAAGTTAAATATTCCGAAGAGTTCTAAAATATTTTTTCCTTATATTTAGTCTAAATCTGCCCTCTTATAGGTAAAACAATTGCAGCAGGCCCTGATACGTGGTTTATTCTCATCTTTCCCCTTGAAGTATTGAAAGGCTTTAGGAAGATGTCCTCTGGCCCTTTTCTTCTCTAGGAGAAATATGGAGAATATCACATGGGCAAGAGACTATCACAAATGTATTTGGTTCCAGGACACTCTCTGTACTGGATAATAGAATTTGTAAGATACACAACCACACTTGGCAGGTCTCTTATCAGAGAAAATTTCTGGGCATCATATTATATATTTATCATCTTAGGTGTCTAAAACCGTGGTGGAAGTATCCTTAAGTGCTTGTTTAAAATTAATCATAAATAGAGTCGATATATACATATACATAGTTGTGACTAACATGAATAGGAAGCTGATAAGGTTTTTAATGTCTTTAATACATATAATTTTGATTTGTGCAAAGATATTCTGACAGCCAGAGTCAGGTTTTTTGCCAGTGGGGAGTCCTACAGTGTCTAAGGACTACAGCTGACCTTTCTGCTGTTGTACTTCGCACCAACAGGGCAATCACTGTAAGTCTTCATTATTTTAGGCTGGTAATTTGGGAGAGATTGACTACCTGTACAAAGAGGTGCCTGCTGTGTTAAGGTACTAGCCATGTAGATATCCCAATTAAGTAGTCAAGCTCATCTCTGCATGTTCTTTGAGCAAAAGGCCAAACTTTATGGGATAAATGCTTTTCAGAGGAATGCTAATGTATCTGCTCTCGGAAGCCACGGTGGTAGTAAACTTGACCAAAACTCTAAAAGATTTTGACATTCCTCCTTTGGTGACTGTAGTTCTTCCATTCTGTCACAGGCAGTAGTTATTTGAGCATTGCTGTTAAAATAAGTAGTACTGGAAAACTCTGAAAATGCTGATTTCTGAAAATGGTTGTGGTTGGTTTGGGGTTTTTTTGGTATGCTGTGAAACCTATCTGGTTAGATTTGTCAAGATGAAAAGAGACTTTAGAGATGGAGTGAGGAAAAACCTTGGTCTCTGCTATCCCAGAGAGTGTGGATGGGCATGTGGGGCAGCAGGTGATAACACCAAGTAATGGAGTTGGAGCTCTCAGGGCTTCACGTGCATTCTCTGTCTTCTCTCTCTTACAATCCAACTCTTTGGGCCCACGTGAATAGTACAGGGAGAGAGAATAAAAAACAAACTGGTGATTTTTTACTGTCTTTTGAAGATTCAGCTGCCCAAATGTTAGATATGCAGTGTAGTCATTGGTGTCTAACCTAGACATCCACCCTACATGTCAGTGGAAACTCATATTTTAGATTATGAAACCTACTGAGAATTATCCTTTTCTTTTCTCTGAGTGTGAAGGAAGCTTAGAGTGACAAGCTCAGATGGAAGCATCTATAGAAGGTACTTGCAGCTGGCTGCTGTACACATTGTCCCACAGAAAAATAGTCCCAATCCCGTGTCCTTGGCTGTCAGTGTCAGTGGTGCAGCATGGAGAGCTCAGCAGTCACACTGCACTGGACCGTGTGCCTGCACATTGCTGCACTTGCCTTTCACCCTTGAATAGTTCCTGTGGATGTTCCATCAAATGTGTGGCAGCAACACAGTTACTGAGTTAAATCCCCTTGATTTTATGCTGTTTGATGTTGATCCAATCCAGTTTTAATCTTACTTGAAATCCACTGCCAATAGACTTTTGATTTACAATTTAACTTTGTTTAAGAGGATTGTTATTTGCCCAAAGAATAGTAGGCTACTGTCATCAGTCAGCATGAACAGACACTTGCCAATTTGAAACTAAATACAGTCTTTCTACAAGTTTCATGTTTTTTCTAAGCAAAAGGGCATATTTTATCTCTCCATTTAACCATAGTTAACCATAGATTTATTTGTATTTCTAGCTTTTAATTTTATTATAATAAAAATTATATAGACCCTCTGTTTTGGGTTAGCATTTAATATTAAAGTTTTGACTACCCTAAACCTTTACAGCATTTGGCTGTACTTTAATTTTTTTTGGTTACAGTAAAAGCTTGAAATTGAAGGTTAAAAGCACTTCTTGAAACACTGTATTACATTATAAAATAACAGCATTGATTTCTTTGCTGTCATAATCCTGCTTGTTAATTACAGAGTACTAAAATCATAAGTGTACTTGTAAGAGTTTCTGTTAATCTTTCTATCTCTTGTGTTTTGGTTGTTTTGGTTTTTTTTTTTAGATTAAGGATGAGTTGCAGCTTGAAAAAGAGTGTCACCTGCGCAATCTGGAAAACAAACTTGGAGAGTATATTGCTTCTTTAGCCTTTCAAAAGACTGTTAAAAAATCCAAAATACTGGAGCTGTATACTGCTATCATAAATGTGCAAGCTTTGCTCTTTGAACAACTGAACACATCAAAAACCCTGTCAAAATTGGAATGTATTCAGATTTTAGAAGCACATAATCCTGTAAGTAATGTAGTTGATAAAAGAAAAAAATCGTGTTAGGAAACAGCCACTGTTAGAGTATCTTTGATTTAGCTGCTGGTTTGCAGCTTCTCGTGGCCTGGACTTTAATTTCTGTGAGTGTGTGCACTTTAATGCATTCAATGAAAGGCATAAAGAGAGGGACAGCCAAGGAAGATTGTGTATTATTATTTTTTATTTTTGTTATGGTAGCATGCATTTTAGTGGCTACTTAATGCTTGATTGAAAGAAAGAGTTGGAAAAGTGATTTGGACTCATGATTGGAAGAGTAAATTGTTGTGTCTGTCTTACAGAATTGCACATGTTCTGTGCTGTGTATATGCAAAGTCCATAAGCACATGATATGCTTCAACTGTCCAGTTTTTAGAGGTTATCTGTACAGCCTCCTACCTGTCTCACTGCAAGCACACTGCTGCAGTTTAAATAGTAGAAAATCTGGAAAAACCTCTTCCCTTCACCATATTTATTACATACCTGATATGTGCCAATTTTCTAATCCTTTTTTTTTATACTTCAGTGCTCTCTTTTCACAAGGACTTTCTTTTTCTGCATCTGCTATTTGCAGCCATCCAAGTGAGGCTTGCGGAGAGCACTGGAGTAGAGCAAACAAAATGGGTTTTTGAGAAAAACCTCTTTGCTAGAGGGCATCATTAGACAGCTATTGCTTGTTAAATTTTAATGTGGTCATCTCTGCAGAGTTTCTTATAGGTGGCAGTTAGAATGCTTATATGCCTCCAGTTTTGCTTGAATTTGTGTTAGATCTGTAGGAAATAGTGGAAGTTGTATGTAGGAAGAGTATTTTTGCCTTCTATGCCAGAAGTGTGAGGGGGCTTTTCAGAGAAGTTGCTTTTACCTTTGCTGTCCTTGAACAAGTGATGAAAAAGGATTGAAAAAAAAGCAGAAGTGAGATCTAGAGTAGCTAACACTGGGTTAAATACAGCTGATGAGGCAGAGGAATAGATTAAAATTCAGCATTTTCTCCAAGGTAGAGGTTAAGAAGTGGGGCTTTGAGATAGTAAGCAATGTGAAGGTTGAGGTGACACATTAGAAATGGAAATATGAAGCCTTCCTTCTGGTGTCAAGTTTGGCTTTTTGACAAAAGTGAGATATTTAGCATGGGGGATCCAACCCCCTGAAGACTTTGGACTTGAACCTTTTGATTTCCAATGCATTTTATTTTAACCCTAACTTTATCAGACTAATTATGAGTTACTGCCTTTAAACTTAAATCCCTTTGATATTAGCTATTAATTTGGTATAAGTGAAACTAGTTAGTCTGAGTTTCTCAAGCTGTTTCAGTGGATTTATGCAGCTTACAAATGAATTTGAATGGTGGTGTTCCCTAGTTTTGATCTCAGCCATGCTGGCAGCATATTTGCTGGGTGTCCTCTACAGTGGAAGGTTTCAGAGAGCATTGACTTTTAACACAATGAAAATTGAGTCGTAGCTTTCCTCATTGTTCTGATATTCATAATGTGCCAGTTGTGTTTACTGAAGTTGTGCAATGAATTGAAAAGTGTAATGACTGCATGTGGCTGGGTAGAATAAGAAATGAACAAAGTAATATCAGAAAATCTGATACCATCATCTTTTTTCTTTACTCCACATGAAATTTGTTCTTTCAAGTTATAATTTAAGTTCTTATCATCATGCATTTTCAACCTCTAGGAGATTGAAGAACTTGACAGGAAGCTGGAGCATGAGATGTTGCATAAGGAGTCAGCACAGCAGCATCTAATGAGTAGGCAGAGGTGGATTCTGGATGGTTTGGGTCTCTCAGATGAAGTTGTGGACATGAATGCAGAAAGACATGTGACAATTCTGTTAAGACAGGCCATGAATAAATGTAGACAATTTATCAACCTGTATCAGCAAAGGTAAGTTCTTTGGTGTCAGGTTTTACTATGTTACTGCAGTTTATATGGTCCATAAGATAATCAGGAGAAACAGCAGGAGGAGTGTTCTGCTGTGTTGGGGAGGGACCATGCATCTGTGCTTGACCTCTGCCTTCTTGTGCTGTGGCCCAGACCATAAATGAGAGTTGGAAATATTGAAATAAGAAACATTAAATAACTTAGTAGCATATAAATTGTGTTGTGTGGCAGTCACCACTTTTTTGACAGTAATAGTGGAAAAATAATGATACTCCTTAGCATTAAGGAGGAAAAGAATTTTCTTCCTATTACTTTTTCTCCCAAGAAGATAGGGAGGGACTTCAGAGCAATATGATCTGCTGGGGTCAGGGGAAATAGCTGAGACAATTTAAATTGAATTTCCATCTGCACTGTTGTACTGTAGACTGAATTCCCTGGCACACAATTATTTTTGATGAGATGTATAAACTCCTCTTCAATTTCTGTTTTCCCTGGTCAATTTTTAATTAAAGATATCAGTAACAAATAAAATGCCTCTTGGGAGGTATATAGAAATATCTGTCATGTCATAAAGGCTGACTAGCAAAAATGGGTGATAATTTGCAAAATTGCAGCCTATTGTATTACTTTTAATGGGGTTACAGGAGGTAGAAATGACATTTACATGTGTATTGCACAGTATTAAAAGCCTAGCACATTTCAAGCTTCTTGTAACATCCTCAGTGTGCTTTCCATTAGAAAGAGTGTTTTCCTTAAAACCTTGATATATTAAAAACAGTTGTGATAATGTTAAGTCTGTTTTATTTCTAAAAAGGCTAGAGCTCTACTCAGTTTAGATGACCAACTTTCCTGTTTCAGAAATAAAGAGTCAGTAGAAGATCAAATAAATCTCTGCACGAGTATCCACAAGCCAGTAACCTATCAGGGAAGCCCTTCAAAGAAACTGCAACTAGGCTTTACTTGATAATTTACTGGGAGAAACAAATTTTGAACTTCTGTACATTGCAGGATTTGTACATGATATCATCATGTTTTGGTCTACTAAAGAAAAATTATCACCAGCAATGAGGAAGTTAACTGTTTAATATCATATTTCAGCTACAAAGAGATCCATGACTTGTCTTAAAGTGTGGTGAGGAAATTTAAAGTGGAGGGAAGAGGATGGGGACAGGTTGAATCACATTGCTTTGGAGTGATTCCAGATTTGAATTGAGTGCAAGAGCACACCCTTAGATTCTGCTCTGATGTTTGCCTGGGGGTTCAGAGAAGAAGGAAAGAGAATTTGACATGTTTTAGAAGTTAGGCTGCTCACAGCAGATTTGCTGACAGACAGATATGCTTCCCGAATGGGTGACCTTCAGATTTTGTTTTTATAGTACAGTCACTGCACCTGGGAGCATTTCAGTGTTAACTCTGTCTTTCACTTCAGCTTGAGAGATGAGCAATGGAATTGCGTGGTGCTTGAAGATCTCCTGGAAAATATAGAAACAAATGCATTTTTGGCAATTTATAGTCAGGTAAGCATGAAATTGAACAAAGCTTCCAAGTTTAAATTACAGCTGTATCTGGAGATCAGCTTTTCTTCTTTTTTGGGAACCTTCAGATGTATTTAGAGTTACTCTCTGCTAGTAGTTGCTACGAGTTTGCAGCCTATACTGTCAGTCACTTCAGTTAATTCTGAGCTACTTTCAGCCTTTTGAATTTTATTGAGTTATACTTCTGTTCGTTCATTTAAAAATCCTTTCAGGGTTTGTCCTGTTGCATTTCATTCTGCAGAGAGCTGAAGTGCCTGATTTTCTGGTTAACAGACAGATCTAGAGTTGGATTTTTTTGTAATGAAAAAAGGGTTTTGTTTAGATTTTGATGAGTTTTAAGAATGATTTGCATTGATTGTTTCAAGATTAAATTATAGCAGGACTGCTAGTTAAGTTTTCTAGTATCATTACTCATACTTATTTTCAAAATCAGTGTCTTGTCTTCAAATAGTATGCTGTGTGTTGGCTGCTTGTCAATCCTAAAAAGGCCTTAACAATGAATCTCTTGACTGACCCCAGTTTTTATCTGCAGGCTGATTTTGGTTGACCCATGTAGCTAGCATCAAAAAAAACCCTGGTGGAGCAGCTTTCTTCATCCAGATATCTTGCCTCCCAGGGACAAGTATGGTCACAGTCCCTGGACTGGGAATTGGGAGCTTCAGAGACCACCATGTCAAGGGAGGACCTTTTTAGTCTAAGGATCATTCAGCTTTTCCTGTCTTAGTTTGTTTGTGTTGAGTCACTCCAGAGGATCTGTTCCACCACCTTACCAAGCACTGAGGTCAGGCTGACAGACATCTCATTCCCCAGATCCCACTAGGAATAGCAGAAACTGCTACAGAAGAAAGCAGTACTAAAGTCATGATGTATATGCATAATAAATAACTGGTTTAAGGGTCCTGAGAACATTAAGCCAAAATGAGCAGAATAACTCTCAGAAATCTGTCATGTTTATTCTCACTTAAACGTTGCATTTTGTAAGTTTCTAGAAGGGCAGTTTTTAAAGACCAGAAGTGCAACACAGTACTATAGAAATTAGATTTAGGTGTCTGTATTAAGATTTAAGTTCTTATTTGCATTCTTCTCCAAAGAAGAATCAAATAATTTCTTTCACTTAGTGGCCTGAGCAAACATCTTTTTGGAGTTCAACTTTGGCGCCTGGTCAGGCTAAAAATATTTTAAGAACTGTACCAATTTAGTAATCTCTCATTAGTCTTATGATTTTGTTTCGTTAACTCTGTGTCGTCTCAGTAGTTTCATGGAAAATCTATAATGACACTGAAGAGGCCAGAAAACTTTGGAAAGTGACTCATTTTCATACCTTTCAGAGAGAATTCTCTGCTTGAAAGACAATTATGGGAAAATGAGGTTGATTTCTTTATTTTGTGTGGCTATCTAAATTTGGTTTAAGACTACCTTGTTGGTGACATGTTATTTCTTTCAAAAAAGAAGATTCAGTTAATCCAGAGATCTCCTAGGTGAATTCACTCCTCTGAAAAATTGTCATGCAGAAAAAGAGGCAAACATCTGCTGTGGACAAAGAACCTGGCTGTCTTCCTCTATGGTGGGACCTTTTTTGGTTTTATGTGACATGGGCTTTGCAGACATCTCCTCCATCAACACTGACAGGAGGGTCTGCACAGTGGTGATAACTCAGCTGTCATGAGTCATTGTGTTTGACATGTCTAACTTCAGCTACCTGAGTTACATGTATGGCTTGAAGAGAAACAACAGCTTTTCTTTTCTGGCATTCTTTGAGACATTTAACTTTTCTTTCATTTCCCCTTTTCTTTTCTTTCCACCTAGCTTCTAATATATTGTTGACTTTTCATATTTGCTACACATGAGAGATCTGCAGAAACATGCTGGGGACACTGTATTTATGACAGCAGAGTAGAAAATAGCAATGGAATTTTGGTGTTTGGAGTAGGGCAGGAAATGGGGCCGTGTGTCTATTGAACAACTAAATTTGAACTCAGTCTGTTTGAACATTATATGAATATGCTTTACTACTGATCTTTGGGCGAAAATGAGCAGGGCGTTTGGAAATAAAAAAATACTACCAAAAGAAAAGCAGGTGTTTTCCTTCACCTCTTAGCAAGGGTTGCAAGCTGTTCTCTGAGCTTATGACAGAATCTGATTTTAAGGGAAGCTGAACAATGAAGTGATCAACCATGACAGCATGTAAAGTTTTTCGAGGCTGTTTTTCCCCTTGTAATTTTACAGACCAAGGAATGCTGTATTGCTTCCTTGCTATCTTGACAGGATTTCTTTATAGTAGTAGAATCCATAAATTAGTTAAACCTTACATGTTAGAATATAATTGCCTTGTAATTTTTCAGACCAAAGGGCATCAAGTAGTCAAATATGCCAAGGTCAACTGGTTATTTAGCATTTACATTGCCAAAATCCCAAATGAAATGGACAGCCATTATATATACATGGGCCACTGTGGGTAGGAACAGCGAACATGGAATTGTGGCCACTTGATACCAAAATTGTCACTGCTGAAATAATCTGCAGTATTTTTTTTTGTTTCCATAATGACTGTTTATTTAGTAACAGTAATTAAGATTGGCTAACATTTATTTTCAATGCTAAATTTATCTGTCTTCTACTCCTTTGATTCCCCAGGAGCTCCGTCTGGCAGGTTATTTAGCTAAACTGACGAGGGTGCCAATGGGGGTGTTGCACAGGCTCCTGAACTTGCTGCTGCCCTCCAGCTCACAAAGTGAGGTTCTTTCTGTCCTGGAGTCCATCAGTAAATATTCAGATGGTGTTGTTGAAAGTGACAGTAATGCAGATGAGTCTGGCAGCTGTAAGAAAAGGTAGGTGTGATGTGTTCTGGTAGACAACTGCCAGACAAGATTGTTGCTTAATGCGTATATGCGTGTGCTAGACAATGAGATTGACAGCTGTAGGAAAAAATCACAGGTGTATAAGTTTCTTTTTGAACTAGTTTTCTGGGGTAAAAATACTTTAAAACTGCTACCTTATTTTGTGAAGTATTTTAACTATAATAAATTGATTGATAAAAAGTTAAAAAAATTTATAAGTTTATTAATTAAACAGTTATTTCAGAGATTTATAAACACTGTTCTGATCATTTCCTTTCTGTTGCCTGAATTGGAGTTTGTTAAAATATTTTTCATCCACTTTTGTTTTTTTTATAATGTTCACAACACACCACGTTTTTAGATGTCTGTAGCTCTTAAAGATGTAAAGGAGATCCTCCTTCCTAATAGTAGAAGTTGCAGCCTTGCTGATGTCTATGAAAAATGTGTATATATGGGGATTTACTGTTGGGAATTTTTCTTTCCTACTCCTTCAGGAAGAGCCAAGAGTTGTGGCAAACACTGGAGAACAAAATAAGGCAAGATCTGATAAATAGAAGTTTAGAAAAGATTCCTTCCCTAAACAAGAGAAAAGACAGGTAAGGAGAAAATCAGAAGAAACATACCTAGGGTTTTATTTTGTTTATAGTTTATTTAATGTCCCAAGATTCTTCCTACAGCTGTTTGAAATCAGAAAATTAGTTCATAAGTAGCATTTTCTAACACTGTTCTATTTAGAGCTTGTGTTTCCTATAACATATATACATGTAATAAGCAGTATAGGAAATACCTAAAAAGATTTTTCTGTACATATCCACAAAACACTCACATTTTTCACATACATTTCTCATCTTCTCTGTATTTATTTAAGGTTACCTTTCCTTTTGCAATTTTGTATCTCAGATAATGGTATGTGAATTATTGGGGATTAAAACTACAATTCACTCTGTTGAAATATGGTTTTCTTTAGCTTCCAAAGTCACCACTACTGTGGAAAGGTATGACATAGGAAGTTATGCATTTTTTTGCCATTTGTTTTCACATTTAAACTCAATTTTTCCATTAATGTAGCTTGATAAAGAAGAAGCAACTTGCTCTCTTAGAAAAAGCAGCATTCATTCACCTGGGATGTTCACCTGCACATCCTCCTGTGGAGCAGCCTGCTCCACCCATTGCTCTGAGCTCTGCAGCTGCTGAATCCATAGAGCTGTTCGACACCGGGGAGAAGATATTTCTGTTCCGAGAGCCAAGCCATCCAATCCTGCCTTTGCAAAATTTTCCAAGAAAAAAGAAGAAGAACTTTCTTAATTCTAAAAAGGCTGCTTGTGCAAACATGGACTCATAAGAGCAGCTTCCATGTAAAGTATCAATAAGGGAAGAGGAAGTTACTTAAAGTTAAGTAAAATGATGAAGAGTGAAGTGTGTGGTTGAAATAACATGTGTGTTGTTTTAATCAGATTTGTCTGATATTGGAAAGAGATCTAACTTTACAATGGCACAGTTAATGACATGCATCTTACATTTTTTAATTCTTGTCAAGTGCTTTGTTGCACTTGGTGAAATATGGTTGTTCGTTCTGTGATGCACATTCTGGCAGGCAGGACTCTGTGTTCAACCACTACATTTTGGTCCCTTTTGCACTGATTTTACCATAGCTGTATTTTCATAATTTATACAGAAAGGCTATTTATTGTATATAGTAGGTACTGATTTGCTATTCTTGTATTTATATTTTTGTGATAAGCTGCAGTATAGCAGATGGCATCAAGAGATGAAGTGGATGAACCACATGTCCTCTGTTCTCTGATTTTATGTTCTTCTAGGTAATTTACTGTTTAACATTGTGTTCCTAATAGGCTTTGCATGTTACTTCTGCAGTCTGTTACTACAGTGACAGCTGCTAGTCCAGATCTCTGGCATATACTGGGTACTTAGCCTTATATCCTGGAGTAACTTCAGCATTTCTAAACTTACTTCAGTTGAGCTGTGAGTGTAGCTGCAGTTCCAAACTGTTCAATATTTACAACCTGTTGCAGTCATCTTCTTGGTGAAGCAGTGTCATCACATTTGCTCAGGCGAAAAGTGAAAAATGTAAGTGGGTATGTAATGCCTTCAGCACCTCTTTTGATTGCAGTGCTGCCAATTTTCAAAGTTTTAAGTATTTTTGAAGTTCTTATTCCTAGATTTCTCTGTATTGATGAGAATATAATTTTATGCTTCAAAAAGGGTTAATTTTTAAACCTGTCTAGTTGACTCAAAGAATCCTATAAATATGAATCCTAAAAAGAGGAACAGAAAAAAGCTAATTAAAATAACCACATGTATTTGTTAATATTTTATATTATTCAAGTATATTTTGAGGGGGTTGTAACTGTATTTGAATGCTATGCTCTGAGGCAACTGTGATCATATATTTTGTATTTTTTCATGTACAGATCTCTGCCTTTTTATTAACAGAGTGCCATGATATTTAAAAATTAAAATGTTACTATATACATGTATCTGCAGTTGGCATTTTTCCCCCACTCCTCTGACAAGTTGAAATATTCATCCCACAGTAAACAACAATTAGTGTTTCCTACCACTACTAGCATTAGAAAATGTATGCAGTAATTAGACTGGCAGTCCTAATTATTATTTGGTTGCATGCTTCAGTCTTTTCATGGAAGTATTTGCTGTGACAGAAAGAGGAGTCTGTCAGGGTTGTGGGAGCTCAGAGTTGCTGTTTTAACTGTGTCTGGAATTTCATCCCCAAAGCATGGGTGGGTAAAGAGCAGGGTCTGTCCTGCCTTGGAGGTGGGCCAGAGCTGTATAGGAGGAGCCTCAGGTGTTTCAGAAAGAGGCAAGAAAGCAATAAATTTGGACAGCTCATGGCTGCAAGGAGCACTTGAAAGCTGAAGTACCTTCTTGAATGTCAGTGCCTCCCAGGATTTCTTTGCAAGCCCAGACTCTTCACTGTTAAAATGTAAGAGGGGAATGACAGTAACTCATCACAGATAAGATATGGAGGCCAATAGCTCTAGCAGGTTACAAAAATACAATGCAACATCTGAATATTAATTACAATATCAATTTATTATCCTTAATAGATAATCTCTATGTTTAGCAATAGGAAGCTGATTTGTAACTCTCTCACACCTCATCACAAATTTGAAGCGGTTCAGCGCTTGTAACTATTCTAGCAGGGAAAGTCATGCCCTGCTATGAGTCACTTTCATATCATGCAGTACCTATTCCAAGAAACATCCAGATCTTAACATCTCTTGTGCCTTGTGAAAAAGTACTAACTAGGAAATAGCCCACTTCAGTAAAGGGTTGGCTTATATTTAGCTTTGATTCACACAGAGGACAGAGGGCCTGCTGTTGATTGTGCAGTTTTGTGTGTGTGCCATAGGTATATTACCATCCTTATTTCACAGCTGCTCTCCCAAAGAATGTGTGTGCTGGACAAGCCATTCAAATTTGTCCCATTTGGCTTCACAGTCATTGATACAAGAAGTAATAACAGGCCAAGGTCTTCAGTATTTGAAACATTGTCCAAATCAATTGTGTTCCCCTGGAAGTTCATTGCTTCTCCTGTTGCCCTTGACAGTTCCCTGTGTACTCCCATCTCCTTTGCACTGTTGTCTTCCTCAACATGAAGCCATTGGACAAGAAACCAAAACATATAAAGAACAAGCAGAAGTAACTGTCTTTGAACAATGATGCTTTAATCCACAAAGTAAATAACAGCTTACTGGCAATGGTAAATTTTATTGAAGAAATTATTCTCCGTGCTAGACCAATAAACTGTAGCTTTGTTAGGATTTTTCAACGTGTATTTCAGGAATGTTAGCTTGCAGCTAACAGCTCTTGTGCCCAGGGTTCAAGATTTTCAGGAGGCTTAGTTTCCTCAGGCTCCTCATCATTATCAATAACCCACCTTTCTGCTCACCTTGCTGTATTTTTGGCTTGGGATATCTGCATACTGGATTAGCATGCCATACATATTCCTCACTGTGTCAAGCTTTTAAATAAAATATTACATATTGAAGGTTGGTGGTTTTTTAATAAAAAGGATCCCACGTGATAAAAAATATTTTAGGGAAGATGCACTAAAAATGTCCTGCAGTGACTGAGGTGAAAATGCTTCTGTGGGTTCAGATTTCCTATCATAAATTTATATTTTATTTTTTTAACTTTGGTATTGTGTATTAATTTATTATGAAGTAGAATACACATACTAAGCTTAATGAAGAATAATTCATACCAAGGGTGAATAACTGAATATTCTGGGAGAGACTGTCAAAATCAATCTGTTGTAAGCAAAAGTGAGAATAGCTATATGGACCTAGCACTTCACTACAGAAAAATGTAAAAATGGAAGAAAAGGATTCTATTTTGGTAGAAATAATGGTTATATTTAATAGGTTTTATCTTACCTACTGTTTACTGTAACTATTTTGGGTTCAGATCAAATTTTTAAGTGATAATGTCTCTTCAATAAGGTCAGTTCTGCAAAATACTTGCCTGCCTCATTTGAACCTGGGGAGCTCATGCTGCTTCCTTTCATTATCTGGTATTTACCCAGCTCCTGTTTTAACACCTTCATTTCTTCTGGGGAATGTTAAGTTTTTATGCTTTTACCTTTGTACAACCCAGTGCCAATAATTACACTGCCTTTCGTCAACAGCTCCAGCTTCCCAAGAGGCTGACAGTGGGATTTTCAAAGCATCAAATGCCAAATTCACTCATCTGTTGCCCCGTGCTGTGCTTATGCAGCCTTAGGTGTACCAGCATAAAGCTTATTTTCCTTGCTGAGTTATAAAGCTGTATTGTCACAGGCTGCTGAGAGCTGTGTGAGTTCATATGAATAGCAATATTGTACAAGTGATGAACATTACCCTCCTAGCTGAGTGCTCCAGGTAGGATCTAGCCTTTTCCACTTCCTGTTTCTCCACTCAAGATTGCTTGTAAAAATGACTGGCAAAGGCCACCAGCTCAGGTCTTAGTACTGCCTTCCTACTTGTTTTCTTGTTATTCACAGGGAGCAAGGCAGGGAAAATCAGTCAGACTACACACTTGTGAAAGACTGTACAGTGGGCTCACTGTTTGCCTTTGTGTTGCAGACAAATTGTGACCTAAATTGAATTTTAATCTCGTTAATATATTTAATGAGAACTGGTAATGTCCATCTCTGTGTTTGAGCAGTCTTCTTATCTAAAACCACGTGTTACTTTTCTCACCTCAGCTGTATCCAGAAGCTTGAGAGTCACACTGAGCAAAAGCACTTTGTTTTCTCCAAGGTTCAGAGATTCCTCTGGAGAGCAGAAGACAGTCATTTACAGGGAAATGAATTTTGAAAAAGTCAACTTCTTTGGACCATCTTCTTCAATTATGCCAGAGATGCTACCTCAGAAAAGAGGCTGTGTATTTTTCAACCACTGTTGTTTGAAAAAAGATGACCAAATAAGCAAAATAAATTAAAACCTGGAAGTGGCAGGTATCATTCCAAGCCAAAATAGCCCTCACAATCTGAGGGTAGAACCTGGTAGATTTGAGCTTTGCTGATAGAATTTAGTCCTTGATAGTGTGTAGTTGAGAATGAAGGTTGATTACAATATGTGAATGCTTCTATAGTTACTCAACTGAGCAGATATATCCCTATGCAAGGTTTCAGAAGAAGTAAAATATTTCTTTCAGGAGTATGGATTGAAAGGCCATTATAAAATACCTTGAGTGGATAGATGTGCAATGTCTGTATTAAATGGGATAAATGTGTAATCGTTTGTTGTATTTTTCCAATATATTGTTGTTCTGCTTATGGCTTGACTATCGCTAGTAATTAAATCTTGTCATGTCTGCCAACAGATTTTTATTCATTTGCTGTTGATTGCTAGTAATTCATCACTCTAAAATCACCATTTTGGTCCTTGTTTTATCCTTTCCTAAACCTCCCTTTTTTCCTGGAGAAGGCTTATGTTAGAGATTGTGATGTTCCCTCATGATTCAAACCCACATGAATCCCCACTAGTTTTATTTTTTAATTTGTTTTCTCTTTAGTTGTAGGGTTAGATGATGGTTTAAGGAACACTGAGTAGCTTTGTCACTACCTGAAATGCTGGTGGCCAAGTCTGAGGTACTGTACATTGCTTTTCTGCACACAGTTTTCAAAAACAAATGTAGTATGCCATGTTAAAAGAAAAAAAAAATCTAATAAAACCCAGAAAAGCTACAGAATCTATCAGTATGACTCATGTGGCTTTATAAAGAGATGTAAGCCTTTGAACAAATTCTACAATAATGCAACTATCTTTTCATAGGAGAGAAGAGGAAAAACGGGAAAAATCTAATCAATTTGATATAAGTGTTAGATTCACAATTCCGTTTACTAACTTTCCATTTTATATAATAAACCAGCATGCTCTTATCCCAAATGTCTTTTTAAAAGGATGTAGTGCTTTTTGTAGAATATGTTCCTAGTTGCATAGGTGGTGGAGAAAATGAAGTGTTGGTTTCCATGGACTGGTTTCAATCCTGTGTCTGGGTTTCAGACAAGAGCTGGAATTATGTGGTTCTCTCTTGTGTGAGGAGAATGGCTCTGTGCAGCAGCTAGTGAAGGCTGTAGCTTTGTACAAACTCTGTGTTCCCAGTTGAAGTGGGTAATCCTTGGGGACGTGTTTGGTTTTGGTTTTGGGGCTGGTTTCTTTTTTTAATGAAGTCTACAAGACAATATATAAATGTAGGTTTACTTTTGCAATCTCTGAACATCGTCCCTGCTGTGTCAGTGCTAAGAAGCTGCTTATAGTACTGGGTTTTATTTTCAGTCTGCAAACCCAGTCACTTTGTGTCATCTCTGCTCAGAAAGCAGCCAGGATGAAGTGATTCCCTACAGATCAGCCCCTACCTTGCCCTCCAGAATCTCTCTCTTTTTGAAGGGAGATGTGACAATTTGCCACAAGTACTGAGATCCAAAACCTAAGGAAAGCTCTGGATTTTTTTGTCAACACCTTTCATTCAGTTTTAGTTTCTGTCATGAGAGGGTTAAACAAAAAGTCTATGTGAACCCCAGTGGTGGGTGAATAGATCTGGGAACAGGCCCCGATTCACTTCATTTCACTTGTAAATAGAACAAGTGAAAAATCCTACCAGCACTAGAATAAGGCAGTTCACATCCAGCTGCTGAATATGCAACATAGCCCTTCATGGAAATTCACTCCCAAAGAGCAGTGCAGTGGTGGAAAGGGGATTTGTGGGCTGTCTTCTCCAAAGCAGGCATAGAAAAGCTGTGGATTCAGCAGATTTCCTGCGGGTTTTGGATGCAAAGCTGTAGCACTAATGGTGCATGTGCTGACAAAGATCTTTAAATGCATCTTGTATATTGCTGTTAAGAGTAAAGTTAATTTCTTATACCAAGCCCAGACTGTGAAAGGAATACAATGAGGTTATGAAATTACTTTATTCCTAGAGTAACTGTATTGATGCCTTTGTATCTGGGTTTGAGAGGTTTTCTTCCTAATTGAAGCATAAGGAGACAGCACTTCATTTGGAAATAATATCTGCTAAGGACATGTGATAAGAAAATTATGATCCGAAAAACTCTATAAATTTTGGGGAGAAAAAAACCCTGCAGAAATGACTGGGCATCTTCCTGTCTCCTCCATTTTTAACACATATGAATAGTTCCTTAAATGTGAAATCATTTACATAAATAAGGATGTCAGGGTTTGGTTAATACAACCCCTGCAGACAGTGATTCAGTGTCATATACCTCTAGACAATAATTCAGTGTGGCACAGAATCCTGCTAGCATGTTCTGGCTGTCAAAGCACACTCTGGGCTCAGGGTACATGCTGCAATTTGTTCTGCTGTATTTTGACCATCTAAATGTCATGGTGTCTAATGGTAGCTAAATGTCCTGGCTTTCCTCATAACTGAGAGAGGTACAGGCACTACCCTTGGACAGTTTCTCCTTCTCTTGGACCTTTTTGCCATGTATGGCTTCTGCAAGGCAGCGGTGAATTTTCATTGAGCATCTCAGAACCTGTTTCCAGAAAAGACACTGAGTTCCAGACATCATGGTTAGGAGAGAGAATAACTATGTTTTATTAAACTAACAAACATATTTGGGCAAAGCAGAGTAGCTTTACTTCTATTAAGTAGTTTTTCAAACAAAATCAGAACTTTTCAGCTCTTGGCTGCAGTTGCTGTGGGAACAGTTTCAAACAAGTGTGGGATTAGAACTGGCCAATGTTTGTAATGAAAGAATGTCTTTCATTTAAAAACAAAACTTGTTTAGCATCTATTAAACAAAACGAAATTAAAAAAAAAAAACATTTAGGCTGGTTTGTTTCCACTTTCCTTTTTCCTCTTTTACACAGTTCTTTTAAATAACTGAAAATATTTTTCCCTTTTCCCTGATTTTATTTAAATAGGTTTGTGGTGATTTTTTTTACTAGAGGCAAAACATTTTATAAAATGCTTGGATAAAAAGAGTTGTTCATTTTAAACCAGTTTTTAATGGCTAAATCTACAATCATATCATTGTGTATTAGTACTAATAATAGGATATGTATTTAGGGATCCAATATCCAAAATATGATCTTCAATGAGTTCTTCTCTAAAGATACCTGTGTTTCAGAGGCCTTAAACTGTTATTTTCCACAGTTAACTACATTTTAATTTGCAGTTTTGTAGTCCAGTCTCAGTGGGACTGCTTGGTGTCTGATTGATCCTGAAACATGTTTGTTATCTAGAAATTATGTGGGGGTGTCTCAGTGGAGGCTCCCCAGCTGTGTGCTGCTCCCAGAGCAGCATTTTGTGTGTGTGATCCCTTCAGGGGCTGGGCTGGCCAGGTCATTGCTCACTGTCTGGCATGGATCACCCTTGCTAGAGGAACCATAGATGTACATGGACTTTTTTACTTAAGAGTTGGGTTTTTTTTCCTTTCTAATCACTTCCTAATGAGTCATCAGGGCTTTACAAGGTGAGTGTTTTTTAAAAAAGATATTTTAATGTTTTATCTTCCAGAAACAGTCAAATGTATATAAAACAGTCCCAGAAATCATGTGAAGATGCAACTGGATAGCCCTCTCCTGCCTGTGTGGGTGGAGGCACTCACTGTAAGCTTGAAAGCAGAGATGTTCCCCACCAGACTGAGTTATGCTACTGGCAGAGAGGTAGCCTTTACACTGTCTAAACCCTCCAAAATCTTCAGTGTAGTTGTCTGAAGTCTGGAAATCCAGTAATTCCAGTGCCTTAATTTCAGTGGGTGGAGAAAGTGAGGCAACACAGTCATCTTGGCTTTGCATTGGGCTTGTTCTGGACCCTTGGAGCAGTCAGTCTGAAGTAATCAGGCTGAGTAACTCCTGTGTTCTTTACCTGCTGTGTTAAGCAACACTTTAGCTTACCCCTTTATAACCAGAATTACAAGATATTTGAATGAATGAAAAATTTCTGGCAAACACTGGAATTTTGGCATTGTCACACTGAGAAATATCTTTTTGATGAAGTCATTTAACTTATTGCTGCCAGATTTCATGCCCAACAGCTCTTGCTCCTTCTTCAGATTCTCTGAGTGAAGACTGGGGCTGAGCCCTGGGGGAGTCAGGTACAGACACTGTACAGGAGACTGGAGGATATTGTGAGGCCAATATGCTCAGGATGCTGCCATGGTCAGCTCTAACTCACCATGCTGTGAGTCTTGGTCTTATTGCTAAAAGAGATTGAGACAATTGAGACTGTGTTAATGAAAACTAACACAAGCAAATCTTTAGACTTAGGACAATTAATACCTACAGAGCCTGCAAGTCTGTCTTGGAGACAGGTTTGCCTGGGAGTGAGTGCACAACTCTATTGCTGAAAAGACACAAGAAATCTGCTCCCTCTGGTTGAGGATGATGCCACTGTGTGTAGGAACTGCTGCTGCTGTGAGCTGAAATGCAAATAGTTACTCACGTGCCATTGCATCACAGAAATTAAGTGTTGGTCATATCTTTCCATCAGTCCCAACAGGAAATATTATGATTTGGGTTTTCTTTTCCTTAGTTCTTTCTGTTAGAATTGCTTGAATTAAAAAAAAAAAAACAACAACAAACAAACAAACAAACAAACAAAAAACCAAAAAAAACAACCCAAAGAGCTAAGGTTGTGGATGTGCTTGGTGAAACACTGGTGTTCCATTACACGTCTGTGAAAGTTTCACTTGGAGCCAGATCTTGAGCACAGATCCACCAATGTTCACACATATCTCCTAACTGGTATCCCTTGAAGCTCTTTTGTTGATTCATATGTTTTTGCTACATCCTTTGTTTTTAAAAGATTTCTCTTTTTGCTTTAGCATAAACATATAAATATAAGAAATAAACACATCTGTGCATACTTCCTGCATTTTAACCAGAAACAAATCCTTAAATCTGAAATCCATGTCTGCTCTATTCACCCTTGCATACCCTCCCAGTGACTAGGGAATTTTCATTCCATTTGATTCCCACGACAGCTAAAATGTATAATTCTAACTGCTTTGCATTAGCCTGGCTGGTAACACTGAGCAGCCTTGCAGGGCATAAAGAATTGCAGGTGGAATTACAACTACCAGCCTGGTGCTGTGCACTGTGGGCAAGTACATCAAAACATCATTTCCATCTCTTTCTTTTACTCACTTTCAGTGATTCTTATTCTCTTATATTACAGCTGTGTTTTAGCAATGTGGATTTCTCAATATTTCCATTCCTCCAGCATTTGATTAAAAATGGTAAGGAAATACCCCTACCACCATTTCACAGAGGAGGAAATGAGGAACATTTCTAGAATTAAGGAAAGAGAGAGTGGTTTTGCAGCAGATGCTACCACATGGCCTTTATTCCATGAACATTGGTTAGGAGTAGATGATGCCATCTCTTCCCAGCGAGGGGTGAAATAGCTGATGCTATTTCATAAGGCCCTAAACAGGAAGGACCAAGAGAACAATTGAGAGGGAAAAACCAGCAGTATCTATTTCTTGAGCCTGCAACAATTTGAATGAGGGACTGAAAGTCTTTCACTTCAGATAATGCAGAGTGGTCATTAAAAAGAATACTTTTATTACTGAGACTTTCAGTTATTTCTTGAGAATAATTTTCATTTCAAAAGTCCTTTATTTTCAATTTTATTGTGAAAGTAATCACTTAAAAAAGGAATATGATTTCAAGTACGTAGTGTGGAGTCAAGGGCTATCCAGCCAATTTTACCACTACTATTTCAGTGAAATGTGTGTGGAGAAGAGATAGGGATGAGATGCCAGTTTCTTTTCAGTGAATAGAAACCTGTTCACGTTGCCATGAGGTTAAATGAATATAATGTCAGATCTAAAATTCAGGAGCATGGATAGACTCATCAGGAAGGGTTTCAATCAGCATGCAGAGTGTATAACAGCTTGAAAAAAAAGTGTGTGTGGTTACAGCCCTGCTGAAGCTCTGTTTCATGCAGCAGCTCCTGAATACCAATGAGTGTCCTGGCCTCACTGAGGCAGGAGTAGGGGCTGGGTTCAGAGTCACTGCTTACATTGGTTTGGATTAGTCACTTCATGTTTTGTCTGAACATAATTGTTGGTTGCAGCTGATAGTAGGAAAATAGCTATCCTGGTTGCCTTTTCTTGAATGAAATCTTGATCAGTTTCCAGAAAGATCACAAACTTCAAGTGTTGTTATTAAAAATAGGTCTGCTTGCAACCCTGGGGCTCTTGCTCAGGGCTGTTTTCATTGTCCTGTGCTCTGTGCAGGGCTCACTGACTTGGCAACAGGGAAAAGCACATTTTTAGCATTTGCATTGCATTTCACTGCTGGGCTGTGCATATCACCAAAGTGAGACAAAAGGGGTTTCAGGAAAGAGAAGAGAGGCTTAAAATCCAAGCTGGCTGAATTGTGAGTCCTTTGTGTATAAATGTTTCTGCAAGCAGTATAAACTTCGGAACTTGTCAGAAAAAAATCAAAAGGCTACTGATCCAACTGAGATCAAAAGTTACCTGGAAGACAACATGAAAAAAATACCAAGCTCTGATTCAGGCTTAACTGACAGAAAAAATTGAAGAAAACATATTGTTCTCTGTCTGCGTTCCTTCCCTTGGTCCATAATTCAGATGGTGTGAAGAAGACAGGTGGACTGACAAGAGCAAGCCCATCTCTGGGAGATATTTGGTGATCCCCACATCATCGTTTTGCTCCTCAGTGGTGACTGAAACAGGCAGGGTGTCTTTGAGGCTGTGTGTGCCATCATCTGCACCCTGGGCCCAGCCCTGGAGCTCTGCTTACTTACCTGGATCATCCCTCTTTCATGTCCTGTCCCTTCCCTGCACTGCTCCCTGCTGCAGCATCCATCTCCTTTAGATTCCTTTCAGGAAAGAGGGTGGGGGGGAAAAGAGAAAAAGAAGGAAAAAGAAATAAACAAGACAAGAAAGGAAAGAAGGGAAGAGGAAGGGGAGGGGAAGAGAGGAAGGGGGGAAGGGAGGAAGGAAGGAAGGAAGGAAGGAAGGAAGGAAGGAAGGAGGAAGAAAAGAAGGGAAAAGAATGAAAGAAGAAAACTAAAAATAATAAAAAAGCCATGTAAGCCATGTATTTTTAGCAGCTGCACAGCCAGAGAGGAAGCAAAATCTGCTCTCTCTGCAGTGCTACTAGTCTGAGATTTATCAGGTCTGGACAAGAACTGAGCATCTCTGTTAGTTTTTTGTCTGCTCTCATTTTGTCCTTTAGGAAGCAAAAAGCCTCAAAGAGCTGTGACAATTCTAGTTCCTCTCGTTTTGCAGAAGACAGCTAAATGCTTTAATGCCCTTAAAGAGTGACAAATAAATGTATTTTCATTCAATAGAGTTTCACTGTAAAGATGTAGAGAAAGAGGTAAATGGCATTGTTAAATTTAATTTCATTTTGGCTTTCACTTTTCAAGTGCTTTAAGAGTTTTCTTTTCCTCCTTTATATCTTTAAGAGAGGGTTAAAAATATTTATTGAAGGCTGTTGCTATGGTGCTCATATCAAGGTGTCTGCATTCATTCCTCTGAACCTTGGTTAGTACTTGTACGTGTTTATATCTTTGTCTGTCTACATGTATTTGCTCCATCAAAATTAACACAGTGCACCCCAGCTGGTAGAGAATCTGTGCTTGGTTTTGCCTTGAGAAGATGCAGAATAAATGCAATGGGAAAGAAGGCCTGCAGGCCTTTTTATAACACTTCTCCAGTTTTTTTTAAACCCAGAATATGCATGTGCAGAGCAACATGAGAGATGCTGTACAATGTTTGCAAATCAGGGGACAAATTTAAGTTATTTTAATAATAATTAATTTTAATAGCATTTTGAAATGTTACAACTGAAGTCAAAGCATAAGATGGATACCTTTTCCAAACACACCATCAGGCCAAGGCTCACATTAGCATTAATGAACTGCAGTGGAATTAAAAGGTGCTGTTGTTTTCTAAAGGATGTGTTGAACTACACCGATACGTGAGTGAACACCACTAACAGCAAGAGCTTCTATTTCTGATAGTTGTACATCTTCTTTGTAGTTCTCTGCTGTTCTTCCATTTGTGAGCTGATGGCAGTGTTATTTGTTTGGTTAGTACCATCAGTGGATTTAGGTTGTATATTTGTTATCCTCTCTCCTGAGGTAAATCTGATACCTGGAGAAATACAACTCAAGAGGGGTTGTGTGATACATGCATTTATTCTGATGTGACCTGGCAGCATTTTTGTCTGTGACATGGATATTTACATCACTGGATAATGATACCTGTTCTAAAATACAGGCTGATTCCTATTGATTACTTTAAAAGTGTGTCCTTATTTCAAAGGAGAGGGTGGCTTCATGAATGGGGGTTCTGTATTAGAGGAGAAAGAGCAGAACATCAGTCAAGGGGAATGAAGGTCTCCTGGCCTTGGGGGTGCAGCCTAGGCACATCACCATGAATGATCTTGGAGCTAGGGGGGTTTTGGTCTTGGCAACAAGAGAGTGTGTGTGCATCCTTGGAAGTTTATTCTGGAATGCCTTAAGAGAGGCTTTAAATAGTCCATCTGAAAGTCTGCTGAAGTCAGTGTTGTGCCCCCAGTGATACCACATGTTGGTGCTAAGGCAAAACCAAGAACTGGGTGAGCAGGTCCCATCCTTTCCCAGTTTGCTGCTGGTTTAATGCTCTGACAATGTGATGTCAATGTAATGTGATGTGTTCTCTGTGTTTTCAGTGGGTTTCTCTTTCATCTATTTCTCCACTCTTGTATCCATGTAATGTTGGCACTTACAGCACCCTTTGGCAAGGAGATCCACAGGTGCATTTCCTAAGCAGAACAAAATGTTGTTTGTTTTATATAGAAGGGAGTTTACTTAGGGCATAAATAAGTGTGCCAAGCTGCTTCAAAGTGAGTCGTTTCTTCCATCTGTCCATCTGTCTCCTACTCTGGCCAGAGCTTTCCTCTTGGAGCCACATTCCTGCTCAGCACCCATGGGTGCCAAAGCAAAGGTCTGAGTATGGATCTGAGCCCTGTGTGGCACCACTCAGGGTTTACATGTTTACTCGTGCCTGGCTGCTCTCTGAGCTGCCTGTGTTTACTATACTTACTGTACAACTGTTGTACAGCTGAGGAGAAAAGTAAAAGTTTCCTGGTTTTAGAGTAAATAATATGAAAATGTCACTTTGAAAAACACCTCCTCATGGTTTGGTGACTGACAGCACCAAAGTAAGTTTTCTCTTGCTGTATTTTGTTTTTGTACAGTGCTTATCATCACAGTGTCTAAACCTCTCACAGTGCATCATCACAGCTGCTTCTAGAGGGGAACATTCTTGTATGGGGGGAGAGCTCAGACATTCGAGGTCTGGTTTAGCACCTGAGAAAGCTGATGACAAATCTGTCTGCTAAAGGTCAAACCAGGAGTCTGTGGCAGAGCCAAGAATAACAGCTCAGTACTTTCATCTCTGGGCCATTTCTCTCCCTCTTTTTCAATATCTTTGCCATTTTTGAGAGTTCTCACCTGTCACGATTCACTCACACACCTACCTCTCTAAGATGATGTATTATTAAAATATTTTGGCACTTGGTATGCATGTTCTGCCTAATATTTGCAATCAGTTAGAAAGTGCAGTTTCCAAAATGAGAGATCAGTGCATGAAGGAGCAGTGATTCATTTTCTGTGGGAATGTAAACCATGGGTAATATCAGACTGTTATTTTCTTTTCTTGAATTAGATCTGTTAGGGTAGGCTGCTGTATTTTGTTCTGCTGACATATCTTAAGTTTGTTACAGATTTTCTCCATTGATAAATAATCCTCTAACCATTTGTTTTTTGCAACAACAAGCTATGTAAAATTGAGGTTCATATGGGACCAAGACATCATATAGTAGTTGTCCTCTTGTTCTTATTTTTAATCCTTTTTGGATAGGGCTTTTAGCAACCTCTTGATCTAGTTCAAGATGTCCTTGTTCATTGCAGGGGTCTTGGGCAGATGAACTTAAAAGGTCCCTTCCAACCCAAACTATTCCATGGTTCTATGATTTTGGTTTTGCAAACAGAGAAAGGTACATTTTCAAAGCTCTTATTGTGGCTTATTTTCTTTGCAGGGTAATCAATTTATTCTTTCTGGGATACTGTCTGAGATGTCATCTTTACAGTGTCATGAACTTTCCCCCAAATATCCCACAAGATTACTGTGAATTTACTTATTTTATCCTTTTTTCCCCTTCCTGATTAAATTGAATAATCCATTCCTGTTTTTATATTCAGTGATAAAAATTTTAGTAGAATAGACATATTCCTGAATTCCTTTTAAAAACTGGATGCAGTTTCAGAGAAGCACAACCAATGCAGAATATGAGCAAGAATGATGGATTCCTGCATGAATTTTGCTGAAACAGTCAAACAAAATACTCAGAACTTCCTAGGAATAACAGCAATCATGGACAGAGAGATCATAACTCTCATCAGAGCAGTCATTGCTGTTAAATGCTGCTGTGAGTTTAGATGGTACAGCCCATGCATTTTCAAATGAGTGCAAGAGTAGGACAGAACTAATTTAATCCAAACTACATTTATAGCAGTTTGTTGTGCTAAAATCTAGGCACAGTCAGTCCTGAACAAAAATGGTCCTAATGAAACAAAATCAGCATTTACCAGGAATTGCTGCCTTCTGAAATTTGATAGACCACAGACATTGCCTGAAATCTAATAGTGAAACAAAGGCCCTGATTCCAGATTCCCTGATGACATTGAGAGGTTTTTCATTCAGTTCAGAGAATTTGGGTTTTAGCCCTTTTGAAGCACAGTTTGCCAGCCAGTCTGAAGGGCCTGGCACAGGAGAGTGTTCAGACTGCCACCACTGTTCCTGGAGAGATGCTGGCCCCTGTGTTTTTATAACTCGGCCACAGCAACTGCCAACAAATGAAACACAACGTTTTCCTGTCTTTCTTGGTCTCACAGTAAATTAGCACTGAATTCTTTGGCTATTAAATCATGCAAGACACTACAGATATCTACTGTTAAATTGAAAAATTTTTCACTAATCAATCAATTGCATAAAAAACCTCAAACAGAGAAAATAAATTGTTCAGCTGAAGCTATTACAAAATCTATTACAGCAGGAAATTAATTTCTGTTCTTCAATTAATTTAATTAAGTGACTAATTCAATTAGTTTAGGCTTATTTTAAAATCCTCATCTGAGGACTGAATCTCCAGGCCCACATATTTTATTTCTGTCATTCTCTACTTCTTCCAGGTCCACAAATTCCAAACTTGTCTAAGTGGTAATTTCATTTAGCTTTGACACAGACTACTCGGTGTAAGTCTTGCATCTCCCATTTTTCTGTTTATCCCATATAAACCATAATACCCCATATTGTTCCTGGGCTGAACAATCAAGACTTCTTCCAGATTTGTTCTGTAACTACAAGTTGAGTTTTTTTTCTTTTGTTCCAAGGTCCCCATAAAATATTGGGAAGTGGCTGAAACTGAGTGTCATTTAACAGCAATTGAGGATCAAAAAGGAACAGTGACAAACTTCCAGGTGAATATGCCCCTGAAGAAAATTGCTGACATCCTAAATTTTCCCCTTTTAGCACTAAACATGTTGATAACAAGAGCTGTGTTCTCTGTCAGGCCAGCTTGGGCTGAGGCTGCACTGACCTAAGCAAGGGCAGCAGTGCAGCAGGTTTGGGTGCCAGCTCTAGAGGAGACAACATGATACAGAACACAGTACCAAAAAACAAGTTTTGGAGATATTTCTAACCTTCCTTTTATTACATTCTAATGGAAGGGGTATTTTTGCAGTTAAGAAACAAAAAAAGTGCATCTTAAATGCTTGAAGGACAGTTTAGCTGCTCTCATACACACTTTGTATAAATTTTTTACAGACTGATGACTCAGTCTGATACCAGACCTTTTCCCCATGTCTGCTGTAGGGTTTTGTGTAACACAGCCCCTGAAATTGTCTAACAATACCAGCTATTACTGTCATCAGCTGGCTGAGACAGAGCCTGAAGGAGTGAAATACAGAAAATGAGCCTATTTTTTCAGAAGTATAGGTGCTTGCAGAATCTGTGGACCATTGTTAAGCAACAAAGCAGTTAAATGTCAGCACGCTAAAGATGTAAAATGATTTAAAAAGAGTTGGAGTTTTATAACTATTGAGATTATACAGTGAAATTGGTAAGAAAAATTTCTGACTGTATTTTACATCCTGTGGGATGCTCTTCTACATCAATAACTTTCTGTTTTTAATTTTGAAAAACTCTGAAAAAAAAAGTTTAACATTGCCTAAGTTTGATTTTTCTTATTCCCAAAACACAAAACCCAAGTTTTTTGTTTTGTTTTTTTTTTTTTTTTTGCCAAAAAGAAGAAGGAATTATGAAAATTATCCTTTAAGAAGTATAAATGAACTTTTTTCTGGTAAATTTTGATTTCTGAATCTCCCAGTATTCTTCTATTAATTTTCTTAGCAATAATATACTTGGCATTTCCAATAAAATGCAGAGATTTAATTCAGAACCATTATATCTGCCATAGGCCACTGCACATTCTGTAGCTGGTTTTCACTCCCACATTTTCATCTCTATTTATAGTGGAAAAAAAAAAAGTGAATTTTATTGCTAGGAAATAAAATATTAATAGATAAAATATTAAAGAATTAATTTCAGTGAAGCCTAAGGATGAATATTTTTAGAATATGGCCCATTTATTTGAATTTCAAGAACAATTTTTATAACAAGACATCTGCTATTCCAAGAAGTCTTTAGAGAAGATGCAATAAAAAATATAAAGACATTCTCTGATAGAATCCACTTCCAGAACAAACCAGCCCAGTGATGACACTGACTCCTGGTTCTGCTTGGGTTTCATGCTCAGCATAACCTGACTCATCTGAATTTTTGCCATCTACCACATAACTCTGATGGAACATAAACAAAATGTATTACCTAGATAAGATTCCTATAGGAAACACGTTATAATTGATAAAAAGTCTCTATCTCATAGGAAATGGGCAATTTCAAATTACATGCAGTTGAATTTCACAAGTGGTGTTTGAACCAGATTTTCAGTGTGAAATGGAGATACTGCTGTGGTCTCTCTGTGTGGGTCTCTCCTGTTTCTCTTTGACCACCAGTAGCTGGACCTGAAGCAACAAAGGGCTTTGCACTCCTAAAACTGAGTTCTAAAAGGGCTCTGGCTTCTGACATGTCTGGTCCCAGGTGAGCCATCTATCCTTGACTGTTCCCAATTTCCAGCAGGCACTGTAGATCACTCTCTCCTAGGGAATACCACAACCATCCCAGGGCTCTCAGAGCTCAGGGAGAAGGTTACTAGGACACAACACAGTTTGTGCACCAGGGAGAGTTAAATCCTGGTTCCATGGGAAGCAGTGGTAAAACTTTTATGTATTTCAAAAAGATTACAATTTTCTCTACAGCTTTATGTTCCCTTCTTTTGATGCAAATACCAAAGATCTTCAATGACAGCTGAATTTCAGTTCCATCTAAAGAGAGCAGTTCCAGTAGATTGTATTAGGTTCCTGTTTACCCTAATAAGCTAGGAGAAAAAGTGCAGCAACACAGCTGTATTGTTTGGAAGGGACACACGTAACAAAAATTATAACATGAAAAGGGTAGGATTTTAAAAGGAAGAATCAAAAAAAGTAAACAATGTCTTGACAGTAACAGCATAGGAGAATAAAATATTTTTTGTCATTACTTTCAGCTTCCTTTTATGCACTTTAGAAGAAAGGCAAGGACTAGAAATACTATCTGATCTAGGCAAGTCTAAAGACTTTAGAGTACGTGGAAGGACTTGAGAATTGTGTCCATGTGCACTAAAAACCTTCATATCTGAGAGTTCAGCACTCCATCTGTTCCTTTTGCTGAGATTAGCAGGCATGTGTGATTCTGACAAAACATTCTATGCTGCCTTAAATGATGACCCCAGGAAAATATTAAAAATAGAAAACTACTTCTCTATCATTAACCTTTTCCAAGGAACTTAAAAATTCCTTTGTAGCTGAATTGCCAAGTGTAACTGAACATAGGACAAGAATGAATTCTTGGAAACTCAGGAAATCAGAACAATTAATTTCTGGGCACAGAGGTAAGACAGTGTTATTGATATTGACTTACAGTAACAGTGTAATGTCAGAATAAAACATTAGTGATCGGATCCAAAATTCCTGGCTTTGTAGAGTTATTCCCTGCTCTTCCCCACTGTGTAGGGAAGGAGGGGCTGGGGAGGGACTCTTCTCCCACCCAAGCAGTATCTGTGCTGGTGGGGATCAGCACCAGCCCACCTGGGAGAGGAGCAGCTCAAAGCCCTGGATCTCTTCTGGGCTTTGCTTCCCTTTGGCTTTGCCCTCCTGGACTGCAGTCCGTAACCTTGTTTTTGGTGGTGTTTTTTTTTTTCTTTTTTTTTTTTTTTGTTTTGTTTTTTGTTTTTGGTTTGTTTTTTTTTAATGAAATGTTAGCTCATTTTTTTATTTCAAGCCATACCCTGAAGAGGAGACAGATGTTAGTTTTGTTAAGTACCATTCACTTGGTAAGTTTGACATGTCCCTTAAGCTCAGGCACACACCAGACATCTCCAGCAGGTAAAATGGCATTACACCCCACGTCTCATTTCATAGGGCTGTGGTCTGTAAAAGCAATAGATGATTTCTGAAGCTGTAGGTGTAAGGCTTGGCTTTATTCCTATCCTCAGCTTTTCCTTATTGTTTGCCTTGAAGCACTTATGAGCAGGATCTGCTGCACATGGATCTGTGTGCTTGCTGGTGGGGCTCCTGTTAGGAGTGACCATATTGTGTTCAGAAACAAGGATCTCTCAAGCTTGCTGCTGAATCCCAGCTGAGACATTAAAATTACCTGGTCATTAAATTGTCCACTTCAGTGTCCACTGGGACACTGGCAGTGCCCAGGAGTGTTTCCTCCTTGGGGGCTAGTTTCCATGTGAATGTCTCACCTTTGATAAAACTGTGTAATAAAGCAAGATTAAAAGATGGAATATCTTTTCAGAAATGGAATCAAAATTAGAGGAAGACAGGTGCTGAATACTTGTATAGAATATAGGACAGTAAGAACTTGTTCTTAACATGGATATACTGAAAAGACTGTCAATACTTACACTTTAAACCTTATGAAATCACCTTGAAGGAAGATTAGAAAATTGGGATTTCTTTCAATTCCCTTCCTGCTGAATCCACACATTGATTAGAAGAGTATGAGAGTGAAAAATCCTGTACTCCTGCTTTACTTAGGGTCTGATGGCATCAGCCAGCACAGTGCTCATTTCCTGTCACATCAAAGCTGGGTCCTGATCCCTTCTCCGAGTTGCCTGTGGAGCCACTTCTCCCTGAGCAGAGGCACAGCCACTGCCCACCCTGTGGTGAAGTGGCTGCTGATTACTCAGGAGAAAATTGCTCCAAATCACTATCAACTGCTCATTTTCACAAGGCACAGGACTCTCACACCTTATTGTGCAATAGTTCTGTGGGCTTTTGCAAGTGTAGTTTTGTTGTTCCATCTGCTGCCTTGGGAGGGACACAGGGCTCTGCCTTTCCTTGTGGTTTCTCTCCCAGCAGTACACATTAATGAAGTGAAAGGTTGTTCTGTTGCAGAGTACCAAAGTCCTGTGGCATTTACTTTTATTGAAGTCTGGGAATTGCTGGTTTTTACAAACGGTTTCTGTTGGGTTTTTTGAGATCAGATAGTAGTTACTGAAATAATACACAATCCCAACCAAATAAAGGGAAAACTAGGAACATAGGAACTCCAGTCTTGACAGATAATGGAATCAAAGATGAGCATGTCTCATTTCTTTTCTGCTTTTTTAATTCAAAACTAATTTGTACTCATGACATTTCTGAAGTATGTGAGAACTTCCCCTGGGCAGTGAGTACCTTCAACAGGCTCTGATGGCCTCAGGACCCCATGAATATATATTTCTCATTCAAGGGCTGTGGCACTGGGATGCAGGTAGGCAAGAGCTTTTGTTTCTACCATGCAGGTGAGACCTTTCCTTTTAAAGCCTTTCTTCCAAAGTGAAGATAGTGCTTCCCTTTCAACAGGTCCGTGATCAGGGATCTCACATAAAGTGAGGAGTTTTTTTGGTGCTCTCCTCTGCCTGAGGACTGCCTAATCCAGTTTCTAGGAAAGGCTATTAAGCATGGACAGAGGGAAGTTTTCTCTTGGCCTGGATTTTACACAGATTAAAGATTGTGCTCAGGTGCCATGTGTGTTGGACTGTGCCTCTGCAAAAAAGCCCAAACTGTGCTGTGATGATTTCTTTGCATCAGTGTGCCATGCTGGGGATAGCAGGTGAAAAAGGTGTTAAACTGAAGGCAGATTCCTTAAAGAGAAGTATAGCAAAGTACAGTTCTCTATCTTCCTCCTCAGTAAGGAGTGAATGGAGAAAGCTCTTTCTCTTGAAAATAAATCAGTTTGAGTCATATACCAGACTTGGATAGAACATCAATCACTGAGTGGCTAAAATATGAAGTAGGTAGGCAAGGCACCAAAACTTTCCAGTATAAGTCATGTTTTTCTATGCATTTGCTCATGCTTAGTTTGTCTATAACTGTTCAAGCTTAGCAGAAAGTAAAAGACTTGAATTGTTCATTACTGGCCATCTTTCCTTCAGATGACTGTGGGGAGGGACTTTTCCCTTTTCTAGCAGGCACTGATGGCTATTTAATGAGGTTAATATCTGTCAGGATAATTACCATCAACATGTCAGAAGAAAAATTTTTGATAGATTTCCATTCAGCAGCTTTTACCTTTTACCTTGAAAGTAGAAGAAAATGCTTCAGCTGACACTTGCTTTTATGTTGCTGCTTTGATCTTCTAATGGAAATGGATCTATAATAGCACTAGTGACTTCCCTTGCTTCCTTTACAGTGGAAAGACCTTTTCAGTAACGCGATTTCTTGATAAAAGACAAAGGACATAATGCTCCTTATTTTGGGTCACTACACATTCCTCTCTTCTAAATTTTCTGGATGGACCACCTCACAAGCTGGCTGAATTGTGTTCATGTGCAAATTTGTTTTTGCAGCAAATGAAATTAATTTTCTTAGTCTTATGCACCCTATCTTCTCTCTGACACACACTTCTGTTCTTTTGGCAAAACAAAATTCTGCATGAGTATTAATAAAGGCTCTTGCCAGTTGCATTTTTTGTTAAAAAAACCTATTTTCAGACTCACTCCATCCACTATGCCATATTCTTCATTCAACAAAAGGGATCATTCAATGTAGTTGTGTTTTAAATAATATAAATTCAAAACAAAGCCTCGTTTCAGGATATGTTTTAAATGTGCTTTCTTAAAATGGTTGGACATACCTAAAAAAATGTTTGCCATCTAAGAAAATGTTTGTCATCTAATGAAAGACAAAATCAAAACCATACAGACATTAAGATATGTCAAAGGAAATAATTTTCTTGTAATTGACGTGGAAAAAAATGCCTGAAATACATCAAAGCTACCACTGAAATGGAATTCATTCTCATTTTAAAAGGATGGAACTGAGAAGTGTTCCAGTCTCTCAGGATTCTGAGTTACGGTTTGAACACTTTCATATGCATACTGATTAGAGAGCAGTAACTTTTTGTCCTGTCATTGATCTTGAGAGCAAGTAATATAGAAATGAGTGTATTTGAGATTTTTTCTTAGTTTTATGTTGTGTACAGCACTCATTGTGCTCTTCTTTACACTCCTCTATATAGGGACGTTCTGTTATCTTTTGTAGCATTTCCCCCCTGAATTGAAGTTTTGTGAAATAATCTGGGATTCCTCTGAGAATGAAAAAACCTCAAAGAAACAAAAAAAAAAACTCACCAAAACAACAACAACAACAAAACCCACAAAAAAGATGTTTCTTTCTACCATGTGGCCCCCTCTGCTGGAAGGACATATTTTAAGTTTCCTGGGCTTTGGAAAGTTTCAAACAGAAGGTTTTTCATTTTCTGGATTAATTTTCTCAGCATTAAGCTGCCATGGTAATTGCTGGTGTAGGAGCATACTATCACTAGGACAGCTGTAGAGCTGAGCTGGATGGAGACCTCATTCCCTCAGGAAAGGCAGGACTTCTAGACCTGTCCCAGTGCCTAGGACATGCCAGTGGTGAGCTCTGTATGTCTGACACAGCTCTTTGACCCCTGCAGGGCTGTGGGGTCTCCCTGTGAAGTAAAAGGAAAGGGCAGGCTCTAAGCACATGGTCCTGGATTTCCCTGGGCTCTCTGCCTCAGACACCTAAATTTATGGCACTTGAATATTTTAACCACTCAAATCCCTCATTAGGGCTACCTCATAATTCTGCATCCAGAAGGACACAGCTAAGCCCATTTCTAGGAAGGACTGCCAAAGATGATCTCACATCCCCACAGCAGAAATGGCATCCAGTATTGTTACAGCAGCCCTCTTGTGAGGGTAGAAATGAGCTGGCACACAGACTTCTTGTTTATCACAGCATGAAAAGGGTCCTGGTTTATTCCTCTTTCCTATATATTCCTGTATATTCCTATACAGCTCAACCATCCTGATTCCAACCATTCACTGTCTCTGGCTGCAGCAAGTTCCTGCTGCAGATTTCCCTTGCAGCCTCTGACTGCTGGAATTAAGCAGTTATTTCCTGCTAAACTCTGACTGCATGTGTGAGTTTGCAGACTCTGCAGGCTTTACCCAGCTAGACTGTGACTGCAGGTTCCAACAGCAGGCTCTGACTGTAGACCTAAACTAACCTCACAGAAGTGATTCTCTCTCACCCAGATCCTCCTCCCTCTCCTCCCTCTCCTCCCTCTCCTCCCTCTCCTCCTCCTCCTCCTCCTCCTCCTCCTCCTCCTCCTCCTTCTTCTACTTCTTCTTCTTCTTCTTCTTCTTCTTCTTCTCCTTCTCCTTCTTCTTCTTCGTCCTCCTCCTCCTCCTGGGTGAGGTCACCTGTATTCCCTTCTACACAGTATGGTTAAAGAAGACCTTTCTTTGAAGTACAAAGAATTACTGTCATTAGATATAATTAAAAGTTATTTTGCTTGAAGAGAAGGCACAGTGGGAAGCAGAGATGCCCAGTTCAAAGTTAAGTGGAAATTCTTGAGGGGAACAGGAAATTTAACACTTGGGCATTGAAAGTGGGCAAAAATGGAGAGGTGTGGAAGGGAAGTTTAAAACACTTCATTAAATTCAGATGTAAACAGACAGAAATTTATCTGATAGAACGAGAGAAAGCGCATCATGTGCAAGGTTGTTGCAAAAACCTCTTTTGCTATTAAAACAGTACATCCAAGTAAAAATAAGCTGTGGCTGGAGCAACACAAATGTGTTTAAATGCTTTTTTTGCTTAATATAAACCAGTCTTGCTGGCTTATATTGAGCAAAACACCTTTATTTTGGAAGATACAATTTAACAACAGACTATTATTAGATTCTAAATACTGAGTCTGGGTGTTTTTTCTGTCTTCTAGAAGCACTGTCTTCTCTCCAGCCCACTCTAAACACATTTCTAACTTTTCTAGCAGGAAATCTGCAGCTCTCAAATCCCTGGAGAGAAAGCAAGATTTTATTTTTTATTACACTTGTAGATGTGTCTGCATTATGTCTCATTATACTTCAGCACATTATTTAGCTTGGAAGATTGAGGCTTCTACCACCCATGGACAGGGAAAATCTGTTTTCTATGTTACAACTGTTATCCTATGTGTGTTTTCCTGTAGGTGTGGCTTGTCACTTGTAAAGGGATATATATTCCAAAGCTGTTGATCAACATGGGGCAAATGAACTTTCTCTCACAAACACCTCTTTTAATTATAGATTAATATGTATATGCCACATAATGAGGATATTGCACTGTGAAAGATCAGAAGGATGGCTGCATTATTTTAATGGAATGAGTTTTAGAATAATTGTCTTCAAGAAAAACATGAGCATATTTTCAGCACCTTTTAAATCTCATAACATTCATTTACGAGCTGATTTAAACAGTTGATAGGAAGTGAGAAAATTATTTTTGAAGTGCACTAAATGGAGAAGATTTAATTTGGTCCTCTCAGCTAGTACAAATAAATATTCCTTCTTCAAGGAGAAAAATACAGTCAAATAATTGGTTCATACATATGTATGCTTTTCCAGAACAGCAAGGCTGTGTCCCTGATACAGATACTGTCTCAGTAAACCAATAATCTTGGTCCAACCAAGAATGGCAACACTATGGAGTGGAAGGTGAAATTCAGTATTGACACACTCAAGGTGAGAAGGAGCAGGCTCAGGGAATTTAACACATTGCTGTAAAAGCTGTGCAATAAAATACCCAGAGCTTTGCTGTGCACCTAACTCTTGTGCACACACACACTTAAAAAAACCCCAAAAAAGTTTAACTCCTTTCTCTCCAAGACCCTACAATATTATGAAACATGATAATATGAAGTATTAACAACTTCATGCATCTTAAATATGATAATGCAGCCTCATATCAATAGTTTACAGTTTACAGGGCAATTGTATACACTCAGCATAATTCATACTGAAGATTTTCCCAGAGAGAGGCAGCACAATGTCTTAGAGACACAAAAATCTTCATTTGTGTGGGAAAACTGAAAATACTATGAGGGAAAAATAGAAATATGTTTGTGGTGTGTGTTACCAGGGGAATGTTTGTTTTAAAAGAGGAGAAAAATTACAGTGAGAGTAATATGAAGTAATGAAGGATCCAGAATTATCTGGACTTATTGTCTGGACCTATTAGTATTCAAAAGAAAAAGAAAAAGTGGAATAAAAGAATATGTTAATATGAAATGGTATTATTTTAAAATGCAGTTCCCACAATTTGACCTTTAGAGTTCAATATTGCTGCTACAAGCTTTAGGAGATACTTTATCTTGAAGAAAATAATGAGAAAAAGGTAATGAAAGTTAGTGCTAAGGTCTGAGAGCACACTGTCAATTACATACATCTTCTCTGATTTCTCTGCCCACACTGTGTGGTTATGCCTCCCATTTGCAAAAAAAAAAAAAAAAAACCAAAAAAAAAAACAAACAAACAAACAAAAAAACCAAACCAAAAAAAAAAAAGAAAAAACCACAACAAAAAAAAACAAAAAAAAAAAAAAAAAACCAGCTATGACACTTACTCAAATAGCTGTGCCTATAAGATGGGGAAAACATTTCAGAAATCTCTTTTAAATATATGTTAAAACACAAGACAAGCAGCCTTACTTTATTTGATTGGCTGTTCAGTATTCATGTGTTCTGCAAATGTAACATTAAGCTTAATACTGAAGTGAGAGGAATGCTGGCTACAGAAAAACACTTTGAAACACTCTGGTGGACTTGTTGGGGCTTCAGCAGACTCTAAGCATTTCCAAGACCTTCAGTTCCTGGAGTTTGTGACTCAGCACTAGCAGGGGTGGAAGGGCAGATGTTTTGGATGACAGGTCCTTGTTGAGGCAGGGATGTGTCTGGGGCTGGCATTTTGCTGGACTTTGGAAGGGCAGTAATTGTTCTGTGTCAGAATGCTGTTGAGCAGGGTGGATTTCTGTGCTGCAGTGCTCACGTGCAGATGTTTGCACCCCACACCTGGAGCAGTGAGTGCCCTGCCAGACCTTGGGAAGGCAGGATTTATGGAGAACCACACAGGGTCATGACAAGGAGGTGCAGAAGCAGCGAGCCAGCTCTGTTGAAAGCTCTCATCAGGTTTACACACTTCATTTCAGCTCTCCACATCTGCCTGCAGCTGGATTCTGCAGATGCAGTGATCTGCTCAGCAGAAGTAGCCTCGTGTGCTCTTGCTGGCCTGAGCTGGCCTGAGGATGAGGCACAAGTCAAAGCTGCTTCTGTCACTGCAGCAGGCTCTGCCAGCCCTTCCTGTACACTCCAAGATTATAATGCCTGGGTGTTCAGATATAAATGGGACATTTATGTCCTTAAAGGAGGTGTTGAACATAATTGAATGTAGAAAATAATCCATAAATCTGCATTGTATGGGTGCTCATTGAATTTGTTAAGCTGATTTCACTGTTGCCTGCTGCCCTGAACACTTTTTCCAGTTTATCCCTGGTTTCAAGGTATCATCTTACAAAGCTAGTTCAAATTGTAAATTCATTGCAGGAGTGTCTGACCCTAATGTGTGGATATAGCATTTATCATGATAGGACTCAGGACTTAGAGTATTCTCTCATTACTAATTAAACACAACAAAATTGCCTCAATACCCTTGCATGGAGGCTGGAGAATATTACAGTCACTACAAAACCATGTAGAAAAGTCCTAATTAAATTGTATAGTACTCGTCCAAGAGGGATTTTTCAAGTACAAAATTATCACTGTGGGAAAATTCCAGGGCTGTATTATAGCACACTTCAAAACAGTGGAGAGTAAGAAACAAAAAATTCTCAAGAGCACTAGTTCCAACATAGTTTTGCCCATGAAAGTGTCTGTGGTTAAATCTATTTCCATTTAAAGGACACTGGTTTTACATAACTCTGTATTGTTGGGATACACTTTAGAAGGACTTCCATTTTATGATTGTTCTCAGCTATGTTTCTCTTAGTGAATATAGAAAGTTACAGTAGTTTTTCTATGCCTGCTTTATTATTTATAATGGATTAAAGGAATACACACAAATATCAAACAGCAAAGCTCTCTGCCCTGTATTATAATTTTGATTATTTAGAAGGACTCATGAGGACAGTTAGACAATTTTGAAAAGAAAATTGTTTAATTGATCAGATACATTGCTCCTTTCCAATTAAAATGGACAAAAAAGGGGAGTCTGACTCTGGCCAATCTCATTGATGTATAGAGCATAGCTAATATCAGTCATTATTGAGGTCCTGATCGTAGTGTGTGTTTTGTCACAAACATGATTATAGGAAGCTCATTTGCATTGATAAATGAAGGCTAAAAAAACCAAAACCTCTTTCCCTGCTGGCCAGAGCATAGCTGATTCAATCACTAAAATACAAATAAACAAAAGTAACTACTCTAATGAAAGCTGAGATGATGAAGCACAATGTGCATAAGAAATTAGTGATTTACCCACTAGTATGCTTTCCAGAGGAAGAACCACAAAGCTCCTCTTTAAAAATCACACTAATCTACCATGGAAGTTTTTGTGTGGCTGCAGAAGGATCTTTAAACACTTTACATTATCTCTCATTCAAAATTTATCACAGGGCATGTTGATAGCATGTGCTAAGGGACTGAACTACAATGGATGTGTAAGAAAAAGTAATTCCTGCTTTCCCCTGCAGGACTGATGCTTTCAGCTGCTGCAGAGGCTACAAGTTGTTGTCCCTTTTGCTGCACTAGAAGGCAGAGTCTGAGCAGCCCAGCACTGCTAACAGTGGAGTCTTTCCTTCCTTTGCTTCTTAATCAGAGACTGCACAGATGGACTCACTTTTTCATGGGTGAAATCTGCATCAAATATAGAAATAATGGAGATTTCTGGCAGGGCAGTGGTTTGTTCCAGGTCTCCTCTTGGGGCAGGTGCTAGAGCAGTGAGGCTACCAGAAGCAGCCTATTAAACCTGTAGCTTTTTTTTATTAATACACTTTGAATAACTCCTTGCTTTCCAGCTCCCACCAAAACTGTAAATGCATCTGTCCAAAACCTCTAAGCTTCTCCTGTGCTGGCAGCCACATTTTTCACAGCAGAAGCACTGGTATACCTAAACATGTGGAAAACAAAAAAATGCTTTGGGTCTGATTCAGCCAACTTCAGCTTCTCAGTATACCCCATTACACCAATATTTAAGTTTAGTTTAAACAGTCAGAAATAACTGTGATCACATGTTCCTGCAAATAGAAAACATCTAAATGACTGGAATGGATGGATTGGTGCCTATTATTTCCTCTATAATGTACTTAGCTCTCATTTGAAATAATGTGCCAAGGCCTACAACCAACCCTCCAGTTCCCCCAGATCCACAGGAAAATCTTCTGGAAGTATTACATTAATCATTTTTGTCAGGGCTACAGATGAAAGGAGCCATTTGTACTTTATGACAGTTGGTAATTAAACATTTACAGTACTGTGCCAATATTTAATACACAATGTAGAAGGAGCAAACTGAACAGAAGGTAAATCTGGCAGAGTTTAACGTGGAGTGAAACTGTTGTAATGTTCATGTGTGATCAGAACTGCAACACCACAGAGCAAGAGGCATTGCAATGAACTGTGGCAGCAGCAAACTGCTTTTCCAGCTGTGTCAGACTTCTTTCTCTCTTCCCTGGAACAGAAATGAGAAAAATATTTTTATCCTTTAAATGACTTGGAGAAATCAGATGAGACTTTGGGAGAAAAGATCACAGCCCACTTTTGCAAGACAATAAAGCTGTATAGAATAGATCAGTCCCAAGGAGTTTCTTCTGGTTTTATGACCTGCTTTCTTCTTGTCCTCCATCTCTCTGAGTATGTTGTAAAAACCTTCTACGTCCTTTTTAGGACTTCCCTGTTTTCATTTCTGCTGGAATGAAAGACAAGAGTATGTTTGTGTATTTTCTTGTCATTCTAATACCAACTTCAGAACTTAAGGATGAAAACTGTTTAATGTCTCTTACTCCCACTGAATAGACAGGATCAGAAATGATTCTGTTTTTTTATAAGGATTAGACTGCAAGTCAACAAATTATCTGTGTCATCACAAACCAGATCTATCTGACTAAATGTCAATGCACAATGTGCATGTCCACATCTGAGCTGTGTGCACTGATGCTGTACTCCATGGAGGCAGAGCTACAGGGAGAACCATCTGCTAAAACAGACAATCAAAGTGCACCACATCCTAAAAGCGTTTTTTCCCCTTTTTCATCTCTAGTTTTGAGCCTGGGTCCAGCCTAATTCATTTTTCTTATGTCTAAAGTAAGAGAGACAAGTCTCAACCAAACATTTCTCAGGCATGTTCCCAGACATTGTGATTTGTTTTATGTGTTCTGTCCCCATAAATCATATTCTATTAAAAATAACCTCTCTTCATTTTATTCTGCACCATTATCAGAACTTCCCACTGCAAGATAGATCCTTACAGCTATGTTGTTGAAAGGAAAGATGAAATAAGAGTGTAGGTGTTCTGGAGATTTAGGGGTCCATCCCTAGAAGCATTCAGGGCCATGTTGGATGGGGCTCTGAGCAACCTGACCTAGCTCAGGGTGTCCCTGCTCACTGCAGGGGGTTGGACTGGACAACCTTTAAATGTCTCTTCCAACCCCAACCATTCAATGATTCTTTGATTCAATATTGGGTCTCCATGGTATAGCTGAGAGCATTCACTGATCTGTGTAATAAGTTGACACAGATAATTTTATGCAGCATAAGGTACAGCTTGCAGTCAGTGGAAGTGCCATGGACTATGGATAAAGCTGATGGGTGCCATGATTTCATTTTTTTGCAAGCAGTACAGTTTGAGAAATGATCGTGTGGCAACAAGCGTGAAATTAAAGTGAGCTTGCATTCATGCACAATTCTCTGTGCAAATATATTCAAGTAGATGCAATCTATTGAATAACCAGACTCCTCTCAAAAACAGCTTAGCAAAGCACTGGCAGAGACAGCCAACAACAGACAGATCAGACTGCAAATATTTGGTAGAATCCTGCTGCTAATTAAATTCTATCTGCAGTAAACTCCTTCAGTTTTTAATGCAGTCACAGATGATTTTGCACCGTGTAGATCTCTCATTTTACCCACTTCTCACTCTATAATCCCAGGCTTCTTGGGGGCTGTGGGTGCATTAGCTGGCAGTGCAGCTGGACCAGAGAGCCTCTGCTGACCTGACATCCACATCTGGGGAAGTTCCAGCTCAGATTTTCTCTCACCAATTCCTGTGGTCTACAGGCTCAAGGCTGGGCAGATGGTAACAAGTGCCCTCTTGGAACACATCTTCTGGTTTTGTATCATCCAAGAAGCATCTGATTTGGGTGCTAAAATATGTACCAAAAGGCAGTAGGGTTGTAAGGCTGGGACATTAACTTCAAAAATGCCTTCCCAGCCTCAGGTAAGGTGCTAGCACAGTGCCTCCTATGTGGTTGATGTACAGAATCACCCAGAGGAACTCCTTGCTCAAAATAACTGTAATCACAGAAAGGGAATCAAATGTGCAACTGCCTTTTTCACTCATGTTTTCCCAGTTGGAAAACTTTACATGGAAAATCTCAATGAATTACTAGTTCTCCTTATAAATACTCCATGTCTCTAGTCTTTATCGTCTGATACATCATCCTGCAAATATTTACTTATTATATTTACCTAGTAATTTTAATTTCTGTAGGATTACTCAAATGAATAAAAGATTTTCTTTCACATCCAGATCAAGGTCCAAAATCCCCATGCATTTTGATTGGAACAGAACAATGGTGTTTCCAGAAATAATGTAAAACCTATCTACTTTGGTCTTTCCCAAGGGAAACGAATATCAAGGAAAGAAAAAAGAAAGAAGGAAAGAAAGAAAGGTTTGATGGGAAATAATTTATTCTGGGCAATGAAATCTGTCCTCCTGTGACCAGAAAAATTTTGCTCTTTTGCTTGATCCTTTGATCATTTCAGTCTATGACCAAATTAAGCAAGTAGACCAACACCATGCTCATGACAGACATAAAATCTTTACCTTTGTACATTTGTAAACTGTTTGTTGTTGATATGGAATAGCATATCATTTCATGGAGTGATAAAAATCTGTATTTGTGAAAAAGTTGTGACCAAAATTACATATAGCATGAAAGAATTTACAATAGATTCAATTACAAAGAACTCTGTTGTAAAAGATAGAATGGAAATGATGTAGTAAAAATAGATTATTTCAAATAAAAATGTTTTTCCTTTCCAAAAACCTGACCTATTTGTTTTAAAAAGTTGAAATTAAATTTGCTTACAAGTGGTAACCCTTCAAAACAAAAGCACAATTGGACAGAATAAACATGCATTTATTATCAAAATGTGGATGTACAAGTTGTAAAATACCATAAATGTTTGGAATTTTAGCTGCTATTTAAAATTAAAGAATTTCATGTCAGCAATATTTTGACTAAAGTAGGTTTCTTTCTATTCAAGATAGTTTCATCCAGAATAGATCCATGAAAACAGAGACACATGTAACTTCTTAATACTTTATAACACCTAGCTATGGATCTGAGTGAATTCTTAATGTTTTTATCTCTCCTTACTAAGCTGTTTTTCAACTCTGGCTCAGTCAGACTATTCTTACAAATAAAAAGGTCTTTCTTTGCCATGGTTACTATACATAACTAATGTGTCTGATCCTGCATCCACTAAAGTCACTAGCAAAACTTTGACTTGGCCAGGGTCACATCTTTTACTACAAAGCAGAACACATGATGTTAAAGAACAATGTGAATACACTCACACTGCAACTTTTTCAATGAGTTTCAATGGTATTTAAATGAAATTATTCAGTGCTTATTTGACACTGCATTAATGTATTTACATCATGTACATCTGTTATAAACTCAACAGGAGGTTCTTAGAAACAGCTGTGTCCAGCAGTTTCACAAAATTTCAAACTGGACCATTTTAATTAACAGAGATTGGGGGTAATGTTAAAACCTTCAGGATAAAGCTGACCCCAGTCTCTTGCAAATATCCAGGAATGTGGCAATCTTTGAGAGGCTGCCTAATGAATTGTTTCAAGTTTTCTTCCAGGATTTTGAAAACAAAAAGTCACACCTACTTAAAAAACTGTATTTTGCTGCTGATGGTCGTTTTTCCAGTGGCAGAGTCAAGAGGAGAGCAGAGCTGTTTGTGGAAAATCTCAGCCAGTGTGCTGTGGGGGTTTGTCCTTGGCAGGGATCCAGCTTTTGGGGGGTGAGGTGCAGAAGAAGGGGTGTGCAGGGAGGATCCTGGTGTGGGGGCAGTGGCTCACTAACTGCTGCAGCCCCTGGTGCAGCCGTGTCCCAGCAAATTGTTGTTCCTCCCGTCCTGGAGCTTCTCGTGGCTCTGAAGAGATGCTCTGCTGTCAATGCTGGAGGTCTGTCCACTTTGATCCTGCTGTCTTCTTAACCTGCCAGAGGTTAAAAACATTGATAGAGCTGTAATGGGCAGGTAGCTGTGTTGGAGGGACAGATACTGCCTGCCCTGTGGATAGCCAATAAAACAGATTTCTGCACTGTTTCACCTTTATTAACTGCTTGAGCTTCACAGCTGCCATTTCCTCTAAACATTGATGATTGCTTTCTCCTAAATATGTGCAATTAGGTCTTGGACAAACCCTGCTCTCCTTAAAGCCTACCATAAAGAGCCAGCAGAGGAGAGTGCTTGCTCTAGCTCCAGCACCTCTGCTCAGACCATAACAGGGTGAAACCTCCAGGCAGCTGGAGGCTGGTGAAAGCTGTTGACTGGGCACACAACAGCTGCTCCCATCTGCTGTCCTACAAAATTATCAGTAACCTTCACCAGTAAAAGAGAATAAAAACATGAAATGAAAGTATCTTCAGTATTCCACTTGTTATCACTTCATGTTCCCAAAGCCTCATGAGTGGTTTCAAGGAACAACAGCAACAAACTCCTTTGCTTAAAGACTGCAAAGTTATCTTGACATCATTTCCTAGGGAACAGCAACAGCCCTAGAAACATCTGCAGTCCCCGCCAACTGTGTCATCAAAGAGCTTCTCAGCATTTCTGCTCAGCAGCAATCTCTGTGATTTTACTGTGATTCATGTCATATTCAGTATTTTCCTGCAAACACCGTGTAAATACTTCCAGGAAAGATGTAAAGATTCATTGGGAAGCTGTGTGATGGGAACTTTTTTTTTTGAAACATGAACAGTTACTATTTTGAAGGATTTTTTCTCTGACTGTTTCTTTTCTCGAAATGGAAAATAGTAAAATAGTATTCCTGAAAAAGGCACCAAGACTTGGTACCAGAGACACTGTGGAAGAGCTCTTTGGTACAGCAACTATAAAAGGTATATATGCTATACTCCAAAAATCCCCAAATTTGCAAGTAATATAGAATACTAGAAAATAGTCATTAATGGAAAAGCATGCAAAAATCAAATTTAAAGGGTCCATTTCAAAGCCTTAAACACTTCCAGGTGTCATAAACAATATGGAGACATCACACTGAACACTCAGAAGAGAATGTGATGGGACATGAAAATACTGTAATTAAACAGATGAACAGAGGAAGCTATTAAAGCAAAAAAAATATGGGAACACTGCGTAAAAAGGCAGACACATTAAATGAAAAGCTGTAAAACAGACTGAAAACAACAAATTAGAGGAAAAAATTGCCAAAAGCATTTTTGGTGAATTTTTTCAAGCGCACCAGAAATTCAGTGGATACCATTGAATCTGTAGGTCCAGTGTATGAGTGAATTATTAGAGGATAGCACAGAAAACATGAGTCCCCAGCTGAAAAGCCAATGAATTATCTTCACCAATGTTCATGACAAATTAGCTTTGGAATATTCCTTTCCTTATGAGAAATTTGTCCATTGTCTCCAGTTAAAACATCAGAAACAGGTTTAGAACCACTTGCTTAAATTAATGTTAACAAAGCATCAAGACAATGGACTTTCAACCAGGGACTCTAAGAAAATTATAATTTCTGCACAGCAGAATGGAGAATGTAACTTGCTCTTCAAATAATCTTGGCACCATGGAAGACAGCAGATGTGATGGCTTTGGTTCTTTGTTGGTTTGGGGTGGTTTTTGTTTGCTTTTTGGTTTGGTTTTTTTTAACAAGATCTTCAAAAAAGATCCAAGAGACTACCAGAAGAGCAATAGAGTTTGACTTGAGTCTTGAAACATCTCAGGATCTGAGTACAAGATTAATGTATTTGTAGGCATCAAGGGAAAAGATTGCAGTGCTTGGAAACTCATGTTGCAAAGTGTGGGTGGAAAATGCTGCAAACTCCTAAAGAGAGTAGTGAGAAAAATTTTGGCTCTACAGAGATCTGAGGTATGATTGCATTGGTCTAAGATACACAATTGCTTTCTCCCTGGAATTGTATATTTCCTTTGTTTGTAAAATGTTGAAAAAGAAGGCATTTACTGCACTGCTCAGTTTAAAAGGAAAGTAAGAATTCTCTCAATAACAACATGAAGCAAGAAAACACCAATTTTAAAATTTTTTGGGGGAACCTCTTTAACTGGCACAAAGGCTGCATGCATGTAAGGAGGACAGTGGAAAAAAGAGAGAAATAAAGCCCATGCTGAGTTCAAAAAGATGCCTCTGGCCAGCCTCAATTTTTTCACTCTCTACAGAGGTTGTTAATAATGCTGATTTATTTCAATTGTTTTCTTTTATCCAGTTCCTACTTCCCAGGTCTACTACTGAAACAGAATATGGGGATTTGGAAGTGCTGAAGAAATACATTGTTTTAGCAGTGCTTCACTGTATTCCCTTTTCAGACATTTTTGTTTTCTATATCTAGATTCACTACTCATATTTCAAATTATCAAAGTAAGCATTAGGTTGTTAACCTGATGATGAGGTAAAAAATTAACTGCTATTAAACTCTTTCATAATTTATCCATCACTTTATTCAGTTACTAAAATTAAGGATTTCACTCTAGGGTTTTAGTTATTGCAGGCATACAAAAACCTGCTTCCCAGTGTACTTTTGGGGCTGGGAAACCGGACTAAACCAGGAGATGCTGATTCTCTTTCCACCTCTGTCACCCTTTGGACAAATTGCAGCACTTTTCTGTGTCTCAGCTTCTCTCATCAGGTGTCAAGGCAGCTCCTGTCAAGAATGATGGAAGCTGAGAACTTTGTGTCTCTAAGAACTGCTCTGTGTCTCACAGGCCTGAATGGAACAAGGAATTGCAGTCTGGTGTCTGTGATAACTAGAAAAGAAGGTGGCATGCATAATCAACCAAAATGTAATTATACTGCATGTATAATTATGCACGTATGCATTATTCAATATACAAAAATACAAAAGTAAAGAGAACAGACTGGCTAAAAGCTAACATGGAAAATAAAATATTGAACAGAAAAAGACTGCAACAGTATGGCAGTACAGAATGAAAATCCCAAACATGTAATGAAAGCCAGTAGCAAACTTGGGACCACCAGGGAATTGTTTACAACTCAGCTTTGTTCTCTAGATGAAGAAGAGTACTGAAGTTTGTCTTCTGGGTGTGGGGTAGGATAAGTGACAAAGAATGAAAAGTTGCTGATTCAACATAACTGTCAAAATTTTGCTAAGATTTTGCCCCCCCCAAAGCACTGCAGTTTCTGAAAAAATAAAATAAAGCATTTGGTTTGTATTTCTCTCTAGCTCAAACCTGCAGGCTCAGGTCAGGACACAAAGAAATGTGTGTGCACAGTTTCTTCAGTTAAAATATTGGACAGCTACAGAAGTGAAATTTCTCTCTTCTGGTGCATTCTTGATTCCTTGGTGTCAAACCCAGAGCACTTTTCTGTCAGATGTTCTAGGCTTCTAAAAAATGTGAGTACCTTGACATGTTTCCTGTAATCATGGCAAAATAAATGCATTCTGGGCCATTCTGTTCAAAAATGACACTAGTGCAATAAATCATTTGTAGGAAGCTGCTCTCCAGTGAATGACTTATCTTGCCTTTAAGCTGATGCATCTACAGGCTGTGACAACTTTATAAAGGCCCAGGGAGGATGAATGGATTGATGGAGACTTTGTGGTGGATCTAAAGCAGGTACCTGCTCCTGAGCTGGATGCTGTTGGCTAAGAGTAAGTAATAAAATGGCCAGCTATGGATGAAAGACTGAACAAGTGGTTCTAGTGGATATAGGCATATGGAATAAAAAAACCTGCTGGGAAAAGAGGATGAAAATGAGTTTGAACAGTGTCTGTTACATTTATTCCATTACAGTTCTGTACAAATACATAAGTAGTCTCAGAGGCAATTATTCTGGGAACTAAGAGTGGTTCTGCTGAACCAACAAAGAGTTTTCCTTCCCTTCACCATTAATCCATGCAATATTGATGGTGTGTGACACTGAGCACTGCAAAGACTCCTTTCCAGCAGTGAGGGAGGAAGAGGCTGTGCCAGCCACTACAGGAATTCTTCAAGAACAGTAACTGAACCTCCACTCAAATCCTGGGTTTGTCAGTATTTCTGGTAAAGAGAAAGAGCCTGTGTGAGCCATGAATTGGTTTTAAGGTTCTTATTTTCTCAATACTCAGATATTATAGTACCATTCCTGTATCATTGATTTCTGGTGCTGGATCTTGAATCTGGTATTGATCAGTGGAAGGGAATTCAGAGAAGTGGGAAAAATTCTAGTTCCAAAGCCACTACAGCAATACAGAGCACTGGTATCAGGCTTTGCAAGATGTAGCTGCTGTGTTTGAGAGCCATGTGGGGCTGTTGCACTGCCTGTCACTCGTGGCTCTTTGCTCAGGCTGTGGTACCACCTTTGTGCAGCTGATGCATTCCTCAGTGGGTCTTGCCAGGGTGTCAGGATGAAACTGAAACCTCAGAAACGTGAGTTGTTTCAAACTGGTGGCCTGCTCTCAGCAGCCACAAGAGGACAAAAGAGACCTTCTACTGACAGAAGAGGCCTCAAGCCAGGCAGAGCTGTCCCTCCCCTGAGACCCCCACACCCACCACATCCTAAAGGAAACTCTTTTTATGATGAAAAATCTGCAAGTGAGTTTGCCAAGGTGGAAAATCAAGTGTCCTGAGTGTGGAGGAAACAGAACAGTCTGAGTGGGCAATGTTTGCTTTCTCATTTCTAGATTTAGCATTTTACCTTGGTTTCTTGATATTTCCCTCTGCTGGAGAAAACAGATGCTTTTGCTTTTGGTCTGGGGAAAAGAATTTTAGAAACTAGCTTTGATGTAGGAAAAAAAAGTCTATTAACAAAAACTTTTACATCCCTTGGGATAAGTCCTGAGGAGTAGATAAATCTGAGGATATTTATTCCAGTTATTCTTCACAGGGGATGGGGACTGAGATCAGAATAGACGAGGCAATCCTATGCTGGCTTTTTGAACTTCATGAATCCTGGAGGACAGTTTGCTAAATAGTCAGAAACTCCTCTCAGTTGCATGACTTGGCAGCTCCACAGAAGGAATGCTGATGGCTTGTGCAGATGGCTTTGCTATAGAGCTGATTCTGAACATGTCAGAGGAATCAAAGGAAAAACAATGACTGCTCTGTCTGAGGAGTGACTGTGCTCAGGAAGGAACTATTTCATCTGCATGTCTCTGGCCATGTCATGTGTTTTGTCTACTGGAGCACAGATACAGAGGTCAAGAGGGGATTTTAAAAAGGCAGTATATATCCTAATGTCCAAACACCATATTTTTAGAATTAATTGGCAAATAACATAACACTAGAAACTTTTCATTCTCAATAGAAAAGAGCTAGCAATGAAATTTTGTGAAGGACTTGAAAGAAGCTGGACAGAGACAGAGATAGGCACTATTTTTTATATCCCAGCCATAGAAAACAGAAACCTGGAAGTTATGCCATATAACTACAGTTGCTGGATATAATCATGCTGAAAAACTTTCATACAAATAATTTTTACAGGGTGGTACAAGTCTGTAGAGGGACTCCATAAAGTAAGGAAATCCCAACAGCATCAGTCTCTCACAGGGATCCTGTCAGAGCTGGGGACACCCAGAGTGTCCAGCTAAGATGGGAGAAAGCTGCTAAGACAGCCAAGGATGGAGTGAGAGATACCTTGGCACAAGTTTTTTAAAAAATAATGGGCTGTATGCATGTGCATCTCACACTCCACCTTGAAAACTTTAGCCTTTATTTTTCTGCCATCATTTTAATATCAAGTGCAGGCAGTGATTGTGGAGATACTGGTAACAGAGCATGACTTCAGGGACAGTAAGCAGCTTGGCTCATCATCTGCTTTCCTCTGTCAGGAATAAGAATGGACTTTGATACACAGTCACTTAATAATTTTCTGCATGCATTTTTTAAGGTTTCTCTTATAAATTGTTCCTTGCTGTGTTCTATTTTTGTGAAAATGGAAAAAGCTGGCAGTGTTTTATAATTGTAAATGAGTGTCACTCTTTCTCTTATATCTCCTTTATTCTGCTCACTAGTTTTCTTCTGCCAGGTTTTAATCCAACTATATCTCTTAGTGGAAAGGTGAAATAAGGAAGGAAGAAGTCAGTGAGGGATCCTGATCAAGTTATTTTTTAACTGGATAGGCATACTGGGAAGAGTATTTTTACTTTTCAAAACAAAATAGCCAGAAAATTTGTCATAAAGGACTGAAAAGTCCTAATTCTATTTGTTTTTTTTTAAAGTTGGCAAAAATAAGCCTATGAGCTGATCAAAAATTCAGACAATTTGCTCAATTTATACTTTCATTCATAAAGAGGAAAACAGTAACTTTGCTCAATGTAAATCTTAAGGAACAGAGTCGAGTTTGTCCAAATACAATTAAATCCCCCATTCAAAAGACGTGCTCTAATTTCATAACAACATATAACAGAAATCATTGTTAATCCCACTTAAATTACCTGGTAACCTGAATATCTGACAAATTATTCACCCATTTCCTATTCCCCAGTGGTACCTGGGAGGGCTCACATTACAGACAGCAAATCAAGCACTGCATGGGAATGTAATTCCTTTATTTTAGACATTGCTCCTGAAGGTAGGGATCAATCCCTGGGGGTTGAGTGAGTGGCACAGACTGCCTCACATCCTCATGGCTAATCTAGCACAGACTGCCTCACATCCTCATGGCTAATCTAGCACAGACTGCCTCACATCCTAATGGCTGATTTCTAATCTGCAAACCAGAGCTGTTGCAGTCCAGCTGCTTGTTGGGCAGCCTTTGGTCTATGATAAGCCCTGAAACATGAAGGGATTGGCTTCAAAGAGTGATTTTGGCCTTTGGACCACACTAACAATGGAGCAGTAGGGAAGACTGCCTGTATACTGCCTTTCAAAAATAGGTAGAAAACAGCAGTGAAGGTGGAAAACGCAGGATAAGAAAAAAAAGGAGTAGAAATGGAGGAAGGAGAGTTGAACACTTTAAAAATGAGGAAAGATTCAAAAGAATCCCAACCATGGAGATCTAATTAATTAAACTAAGTAATTACATAGCTAATTAAAACTATTTCAAAAGACAACTGTATGTAGCTAATGTAATTTTCAGTGTGTTTAGTAAAAATTCCTCTTTGCACCTAGCAGAGGAGCAGAAAGCAAGGGAGAGTTAATAGTGGGGTTTTCTTTTCTTCAGCCTCTGCACAGAGTGATCTCAGAAGTCATTTCAGGAAAACAGAAATCACAGAAAAGTGTATGAATTTTCTAAACATTTCTGAGTAAAGAAGGAAGGCTCAATCTAGCCCTGTGTCAGAGAAAGCTTGGGGCAGACCAGGACAGAACCAAGGAACTGCTGAAGCAGAGACAACACTCATCACTCAGCAACAGCAGAGCTGAATCACACCACTCCAAAATGAAAATTAGTCTGTAAACTTAGATAATTTCCCCTTGATCTGGAGTTTGTGTAGAGAACCAGTGTGTGCAGAGCAGCTTTAAATGGAGCACAATCCTCCCCACTGTCTGTGTTACAGCAGGTGTGTGTTTTGGGAAACCTGGGTCCAAGCAGTAACTTCATTTAACCACTAGGCAGGAGTGGATATCATGAATCTCTGGCACTTCTTTGAAAATGTTTACAGCTATGGCTTGCTTGTGTTTGGTCTCTTGTCCCCAAGGCTATGGACAGACTCTCAAACTCATCTGCCCCACAGGTGATGTTTTGTGCTGCATGAGATGCCCTTGCTTACCTGACCCAGAGGGGGTGGTCAGACCACAGAGCACCTGTGCCTGCAGAACTGATGTTTAGAAATTATCCGAGTGCACAAATGTGGGATGGATTTTATGCCAGCTATCTGTAGACAACTGAAAGATTAGTTCAGGTTCTCTCTGCAGGGTAACTAGAGTCACCAACTTAGATTAATTTCTTCAGGTCTAAGCTATCTAATCTATGTATCACAGACCCATCTTGGGAGATACAAGTCTCTCCTCACTGAGTACTAAAGGAGCTTAAACTAAAGAAATGATTTTTAGATATATTCATTCAAAGGGATGTAGGCTTGTTGCATCTCTAGAAAAACATACATGCCTTCCCTCTTTGAGAAACAAAGCCCTTCCTGTTTAGTGGCTCTCCAAACTCACCACAGACTGCACTGCTTAGCAGAGCCAGTTTTCTTCTGGATTAGAGGCAATTTGCACCCACACATTCAGGCATGCAGAAATTGAATGGTCCCATCAGTCTGTAACACAGAACGTGGTGACAAACTCTGCCAAGAGCTGGGCAATGAAATCACCAGTGAGAACAGGGGTGCCATTCCCTGCTCATCCATGCAGATGTGCCTGTAGAGTATTCAGGCTCTGGCTCTGCCAGCAGTGGCTTTTCGGCATGGCTTGGTCTATGTCTTGAAAAACACTTTGTCATCTAATTCCCATTTATTTCAGATATCTCTGAAAAACCTTGTGTACAGCCTGTGGGGACAGGAGCTGTCCTGTGTCTAACCACTATTTAACTCAGTCTGTCTCTGACCCCAAATGTGCTCTCTTGGTACCAACTGCTTTGATAGAAACAGTCAAAATCTCAGGTCTGTTTTCCTAATACACTGTGATGTATGTGTTTTGATAGCTCAGTAGATTACCAAGTAATTATCCAAATAACTTTATTTTAACTCCATTAAAATTTCAATGAATGATTTTCAGATGAGGAGTTATGCTTTATTACATCTGAATGTGAACAGTAAAATTTTGGGGGCAGTATCCCCATGTAGCACATAGGTCTTCTACCATTGACACTCACAGCATTTACTGCCACCCTTTCCAAAAATCCTTGGGGAAATATTCTTAGGGTTTGGATAATTGATTCAGGTTGATGGTTCCTGCTGAGTAATTACACTCAGTAAATGGCTGTGAATGTAATTTTCTATCAACCAGCAATTTATAATCAAAGCTGGTGGGCTCAGGTGCACACATGGCGTGAGCAACATGTGAAATATTGGTGTGCAGAAGGCAAGTGAAAAATTGCACTGGGTGCTGTAATAGGTTGACCTGTACTGTCTTGAAATCTGAAATCTGAATCCTGGGATTTGAGCAAGCAAAATAAGGCAAGACATGAAATAAATAAATGAAGACTTCAAATGATGTGCAGTTATTTAAGAAAATGTGGCTAAACCAACCAATTAACACTGACATTGAAGCCAGGTTCAGATGAGTAAAACAGGCCTCTCTTAGAAGTGGGCTATTGTCTGTTCAAGACCAGGAGCATCCTAACCAATCTCTGTCTTGTTCAGCTACATTTTAAAATGTGAACAAGCTTTTCTAGTTTGAAATGTTTGTAGATCCACATCTACAAGGAACAGGAGAGCAGGTATGAATTTTCCCTATAATATACTGTGTTTTAGACGTTTTGGGGTGATAGGGAAAAAATTTTCTTTCTAGTTGGCCAAAATCCAGTTTTAAGACTATAGGCACCTGTCCACACATAAGGATATTTCTCTGCAGTGAGAAAATTCTCTTTATTTTCAAAAAAAAGACATTAATTTCCTAGCCTGCCTTTGGTGTATCTTGCAGAATGTAGGCTCACCCTTCTGCTCAGCTACCTGCAGATGGACAGATCACATGGAGGCTGAGGGACCCTCTCTGTAGCAGTTCATGAAGAAATGCAGCCTGTGTGAGGAAACTCACATTGGAGCAGGGGGAGAGTGTGAGGAGGAAGCAGCAGCAGAGACAAACATGTAGTGAACTGCCTGCATTCCCCACCCCCATGTGCCCCGATCAGGGAGGAGACAGAGGTTTTGGGAATGAAGCTGAGCCCAGGAAGTAGGGAAGGATGGAGGGAAGGTGAGTTTAAGATGTGGAGTTTATTTATTACTATCCTGGTCTTTTAGTTATTGGCAATAAATTAAATTAATCTTCCCCAAGCTGAACCTGTGTTGCCCATGACACTGACTGGTGGGTGATCTCTCTCTCCCTGTCCTTTTTTCAGCCCATGAGCCTTTTGTTGTATTTTCTTTTCCCTGCCCAGCTGAGGAGGCCCATGATAGAGGGACTTTGGTGGGCACCTGGCACCCAGACACGGTCAACACACCACTGAAGTCTGTCTGGCTCTGCCTAATTATTTGACCTGACAATAAACATTCTCAGGCTGGCATTTTCACCTGGGAGCAGGCAGGTTCAGCCCTACCCTTCTCAAAGCATCAGAATTCCAGGAATTAAAGGCCATGAGGAGCCAAGGAACAACCACAGCCTGCACTCACCTCTCTGCAGACTCATCTCTCTCCACCTATTTCTTATGCAAGTCTGATCAACTGTGCAGCTCTTTTATTCCCTGTAGGGTGAATCCCCAGAAGGAGGCAGAGCCAGGAGTTCACCTGTGATTGCTCAGCACACTTTGCATCCTTCAGCTGATCACCAAACCTCCCTGCACAGTGTGTGGGAAAGGTGGTGCCCAGCACTGGGGTCCCCAGAAGCCACTCTGCTGAACTCCAGCTCATCCAGGTTAGTCAGTGAGGTGCACCCACAACAGGAGTGTGTGCTGAGCCCAGGTGGGGCACAGGAAAATTACACTTGCAAAATCACACAGAAATCATATTTCTTACCCTTTATAGTCCTCAGCCTCATAATCTCCCTGAAAGATGCCTTTAAGATTGAAGATGTGAGAAAAAGAAGAACAGAGGAGAAAACACAAGAAATATTTGCTTCTCTGGTAGAATAATCCTTCAGTTAGATGCTTCACTTTATCAAAATTATCAGCCTGCTAAAGGAAGCAGAATCAAACACACACATTTTACTGAGTAGAATACGTATTTCATACATCAAATGTACCTGAAAATGGGTTAGAATTCTGCAAAACTAATGTAACAAATGCAATGAACTGATTAGGAAAATATCCATGTTTTTAATAATTCCAGTAAAAACTTTCAAAACAGTACTAGTGATTTGGAATTTGGAGGGTTTTTTACTTAAATCTAATATACTGCAATAGCATTGCATATAATATTCAGCTGTCAAAGAATAAGCTGAATGGAGACAAATGTCTGCTGTGGGATATTCCCCTCACTTCTGACATTTCCAGATTTCCTGAACCAATAACTTCACCAGAGGCCTCACATCTTAAGGACCTTGATGGATTTTTTCCCAGAATTTCTCTAATCCTCTTCTGAATCTTTTTCTGTGTTCAACATCCAAATCACCACTCAGCAACATGCTGCATTTCAGAAAAAAGCATGGTTTGTTTTCTTACAAACCTGCAGCCTGATAACTTTGTGACCTTGGGTTACCATGAGTGAATAATCATTGTTTAGTCATCTTCTCAATAAGTTTCAGAACATGTTATTATTCATCCTGTTTCTGTCTTTTCAGATGCCTCTTCTCTGAGTTTAAATTAGTTCAAGTTTATTAAACCCTTCAACATGACCCATGTTATCACCTGGCCAATCCTGTTTTTCTCAAAACCTTTCTAAGTCTTTTTAAACCTTTTTGAGATAAGGAAGCAGAGGTGTACACAGAATGGAAGATGCAGGTATATGTACATGAATATATATTTATCTGTAGCTGGTTTTTGCAGGAACATATCAACACCTTTTAGTCTTCCACTAAGCATTGTGATATCCACAGTCTTTTCAAACTCTTTCTCCCTCATAACTGAAGTTAATTTGGAGTCTATTATCCTAAAGGTAAAATTTAGATTTTCTTCTTCTGACTGTGTTTGGATTTATCAGTTCTGAATTTGAGCTGCCATTTTCTTGCCCTGCAACTCAGAACCATGGCTATCATTATCTGCTGCAGTCAGATTATCTGTTATCTATTGCTGGCAGATTCACTTGTGACTCCTCTGGAATCAAAAGTGAACTTTGTGACCTCACCATTCACCTTCCTTTCCACCTCATCTATGAATGTATTCAACAGATGCATGGACATCAGAGTGACTGCCAGTAATGATGTTATCTCATTACTGGCTTGTTTCTATATTGCTTCAGCAACTGGGCACAAATTGTTTTACTAAAACAGGACAAGGAGTTCATTCTTCATGACTCAGTTTATGGAGACTCATAATGAGTGAGAATTTATGTTAGTGTGGGACATAAAGGGAGATGAAGGCAATTACCTCATGGAGGTACTTACCTATGGCAGTGGAATAGTCATGACCTATTATGCAGCCTTTATTTATCACAGATATGATTTGTCTCATGTAACCTACTTAAAAAATAAAATATTTGGTGCTCAGAATTACACAGTTGTGCTTCCCCTCCAAAGTCTGACATGTACAAATGAAGACTCCTCTTTCCTCTGCCTGTGAATTGACTTGTAATTAGTTTTTATGAGTTGTATTTGTGCTTAATTTTCTGTGAATAGAAACTAATTTCTGCCCTCCAGTGCTGAGAATCTGCATCTGTTATCCTGATCCTTCCAGGACCACATTTCAATGTGGAGAATGTGCTGACATTCACCCCCACACAACCTTCATTCCCAAAGCTGGATGGCAAAGTGTAGCTGTTATAATGATATCATTACTTGTTTGGGAAAACTTAGACTGTTTTTCCTGGAAGACTCTTAAATGAGGTTCCAGAAACACATTACCCTTTGTGGTTTTTTTTTTTTGTTTTTTTTTCCTCCATGAAACTGTGAAGGGAAGACATTATTGAAACAATGGCATTTGTATGACCGCTCCTTTCTCCAAACAAAAGTGAATTTGAAGGTACACCTATAGCAAAATTACCAGTTTGGACCTGCTGTACACAAACTTTTAGGTGGCTTGGGTCACAAAGAAGAGAGTGACATTTGGAATGGTAATTCTAAACCAGTAATAATGAGCAGGAATCAGAGGCAGAAGTGAAAGGGCTTGTGTGAGTAAGCAACAGTTATTACTGCCTGAACACAAACCAGGCTCATCAGAAATCACATTCAGAAAAGCATCTTTCCAATTGCAAGAGCAATCTCCAAAAGCAGACATATCCATTACAAAAGGGAGAAGAAAGGTTCAGTGAAGAGCAGTGTTACCACTAGAAACACTTAGAAAGAAATGGATTTGAACTGAATTAAGGTCAGCAGAAGGGGCAAGAAAAGGACTGCAGTCTCATCCAAAAAGCATTCCAATATTAGAAGGATTATGATAAATATCTCCAGAGACACTGACATAAAATCTGTATTTAAAAAATACTTTCAATGAAGTACATTGCAAATCATTATGAATATTCAAATTCAATCAAACAAAAATGAAAGAGAGTACTCGGGGACTCTGGATTTGAATCTGAAAAGACCATTAAAAGGAAAGAAAAAGAACTAAAATGAGAGAGAATAAATTTGATCTTATAAAAAATTTCAGAGAATATTAAGTAAGCTTTTCACCTATGATACGGAAAAAATCAGACAACAGGGTTTTAAGCATCTTAATATGGTTAAATTATGCTGCCTCAAGTTTTGCTGTTTATTCTGGAAACAGAGAGCTGTCTGTTCACCTCGAGCTGTTCAGGATCATTTATAAGAGAACTAGATATTCTCAAATGGTAGGAATGATAGCAGGAAAAAGAGTAATGTGCTTCAATTTGTGGCAGATTTTTTAGTGTGCTAGCACTGAACAAATACTGAGAAGAGGAATAAGGTGTATTAGTAGTTGAGGACAGAGACAAGTCTGCTCACATGACTGGGGATAAGAGAGCTGAATATTATAACAATGCTATTGCAGCATATTAGATTTAAGTACAAAAACCTCCAAATTCAAAATCACTAGTAATGTTTTGAAAGTTTTTACTGGAATTATTAAAAACATGGATATTTTCCTAATCAGTTCATTGCATTTGTTACATTAGTTTTGCAGAATTCTAACCCATTTTCAGGTACACTGAATATATGAAGTATATATTCTACTCAGTAAAATGTGTGTGTTTGATTCTGCTTCCTTTAGCAGGCTGATAATTTTGATAAAGTGAAGCATCTAACTGAAGGATTATTCTACCAGAGAAGCAAATATTTCTTGTGTTTTCTCCTCTGTTCTTCTTTTTCTCACATCTTCAATCTTAAAGGCATCTTTCAGGGAGATTAAGAGGCTGAGGACTATAAAGGGTGAGAAATATGATTTCCTTACATGCAGATATTGGGTCTTTTTCTTGATTTCTGGTCATTTCAGATTTATATATTCATAGACATGTAGTTGTGAAGATCTGTTTAGTGACAACAGCAGAAAAAGAGGAAAATAATCTGTGCTCAGCTTTTCAATAAAACTACAAGGAAACAGTGTGGTTTTATCTGTACAATCTCCCCCACTACTGGCACACACACAAAATTTAAAAAAAAAAACAAAAAAACTTGAAAATGTAGCCTACAGCTTCTAAGTGGTATCAAATTCTTGAAAAATTGCTGGCAAGTCTGTGGGAATATACATTAACATACTGCAAAATATTTGGTGCTGCATTTCTGGATATAATAAAATATCTGTATACAAAAATGGAATTAAAACCAAGAAAATAATTATTTTTGCCACAAAAAGAAGCCAAACAGATCCCTGAAACATACTTCAGATAATATTTTTGAGCTAAACAGTGTGTGGACCATTTGTATATTAGAGTTTATTTCATTTATGTGTTCCAAACGAGGAGACTACACTGACACTTTTAAGAATAGAAAACAAATCCCACAGAAGGATTTTCCTGTGTTATTTCACTTTGGATCTGGGCAGTGTGTGCCCCTCTCCTGAAGGTAATGGAAGACAATGTCCCTGTGAACAGATGTCATAACCCCATGTCATATCAAATCATACACACACACACACACACACACACACACACACATTTTAATTTGTAGCTCACATCCACTGAAATATTCAAAAGAAGATGCCCTCTGATTAGGATTGTTAAGGGTTACAAATCCAAGTTTTTTTAACCAGTGCTGACAATCACTAACTTCATGTCTTTGTCCATGAAAGTCCTTGCTTGAAACATTCATACAAACACCAGTTCTCTATTACTTAAAGCTATTAAAGCAACTGAATAATGTGCACATTCTGTCTTTGTTTTCATTAACTGAAAGTTTTAACATACTTCAGTCTCTTCCACTATGTTTAAATTCTTTTTAGGACAGTGAGCCTTTATCTCTCCCTGCTCCTCTTGCCTGCAATCTAAGAGTTCCTGGTACTCTCTTGAGCTTCTTGACAAGACAGCAAGCATGACATACTGCAAGATTTGCAGTGTCTGTTGTAGGATGAAAGACACACAGTGGAAAAGAGGCAAAATGTAGAACTACCAGCAAGGCATTCCATAAAATCAGATTTTGCTTTTCATAGCAGATATTTTATGAGTACTGGATTGCAAAATGTTGTGGAACTGGGATGGTTAACACCAAAAAATTAACTACATATTAATAGCTGACTTTATGTTGCTCTGTTAGAAGCATCTGATTTTTTTCCTAGAATCCTTGTAGTATGGAGTCTCTTTTTCCCTTGAAAGATATTGCTCCTATTTTGTTCTCATTAACTTTAATTCACTTTGCACTTCAAACAATTGACATCTGCTTCCACCCTTCTTAACATTCTTTTCTATGAAAAATATTACAGAAGTCTCTCCATGCCTTTCTTAAGCTATGATGCAATTTAAAAGAGAAATCATTGTGATCTGGCTTTGGACATTGCAGGATCTTTTATAGTTCTATACTAAATATTCTTCCTTTACCTTGTCAAAGCAAATCAAGCAATGACAAAAACACATGCTTTTCTGATTGAAGTGCATGTGTTTTACCTTTTGCTTCCATTTTACTGGTATTGCATTTAAACTTCTTGATCATCAGCTCTCAGAGTTTTTATAGCTTGTTTTGTTACTGTAGTTGTGCAATATGAAACAAACAAAAATAAATCCTATGCATAAAAAGATTTAAGAATAATACAGGAAAATCATGACAAGAGAAATTGTTCAAGGCAGTGAACACATCACTGAGATTTTTGTGTGTCCTACAAAACCTGGTGTTCTAACTTCCAAAAATTGCTTCATATTGGATGTGCTTCATATATGACTCCTAGAGTAGGTGGGAAACTGATATCTGAAAATGAATTACTTCTATGAACAGCTTCTAGGAAACTCATCAAATTGATTAATCAACATAATATTTTTCTAATCCTGTTACTAGGCTCTTAATAATTTTGGTTTTTGTGGGTTAAACTACAAAGTCCAAGCATTCACTAGTTCAACCGATTCAGAGAATCCACCAAGATGCTTCTTAAAACCTTCTGTGGGTTGACTTGGTTTGGCTTCTTTATAGCTTTTACAGAAACCAATGGCTTTCCTGTGCTAGAGATCATGCAAAATGACATGAAGAATCTGCTGGACCTTCCTTTGCTTTCTAAGAACTTGTAGTTTCTGTGAGCAGTCAGTATCAGTCATAGAAATGTCCCACAGATTGTAACAGGGAGCAGGGAGATCATGGCATAATTTCCTTTGTGCTATTGTGTGAACTGTGCAAAGCTGGCATTTCCTTTCTCAGTTTTAATTACAGAGAAAGTAATTACCTGCATTGTATGCATTAAGTGAAATAATCACAACTTTTTAATTAATTTGTCACATCTCACAACTCTGTTAGAAAGGCTTGTATATATAATTAGGTCAAATAAAACATGGAAAAAACTTGAATGAAATGTGATAATTTGACCAAAGACACAAACAAGTCCATTGTAAAGAGTTGTATCTGGTAATACAAATGGGTCTATAGTGACTGCAACTCAGAGCGGTAAATTAATTATGAGAAATGTAGTGCATTAATTGAATCAGGAAGATTATTGATATATTTGGGAACCAGTCTTGTGCTTCTGTCAACCCTGACTGAACTTCAGATTAGAAGTTCTTGCTTCATGTCTGGTATAGGTGAAATACTTAGCTTTGTTGAAATAGTTAATAGTGGAATAACTTGTTGTTTTTTGGTTTTGTTGGGGGTTTTTTGTTTGTTTTTGTTTGTTTGTTTGTTTGTGTTTGGTTTTGGTTTTTGTGTGGTTTTGGGGTTTTTTTTGTTTTTGTTTTTTTTGTTTGTTTGGGTTTTTTTGTTTTTGTTTTTGTTTTTGTTTTTGTTTATTTTTTAATAGTGGGGAAGTATGAACAGTTTTTCAAAGTCAGAACAGTGCAGCTCATATCATTAAAATTTCATGAGTTATGGCTCCCCTTGATTTTGTTTAAGTTGAGAAAAAAAGTACCTTTTATTTTATTTCTCTGCTTAATTACTGACAGTTTCTCTGGGGAGTTTCAGTAACATTTACCTTACATTTTTATCATACTTTCACCACAAGGTCTTCTGGTTGCTTGCAGAGATGCAAGAACTACGAAACCATCACATCAGAGACTATAAGAGGAAGAAATCAATGGAAATCCAGACTTTTAGGCTCTGCTGCTGTGATCATTAATCACCTTTCCTTACACTGTGAGAAAAAAAATAGTTCTCAATTTAATTTTAGAACTGAATGCTAAAGAGGCATTAAGAAATGCACTTACTTCTCTCTGTTGAATATGATGAATTCTTTCCTAACGGTTTCCAAGCACTGCTGCAGGTGTACGTTCTTTAAAAAACAGCATGAATAGGTTGATTAAAAAAGATGAGAAACCATAGACAAAAATCACAACAACACAAACAACACTGAACAAAAAGGCTTATGAATGAATGCCATCAAGAGGCATTTCGAAGACTCATTAAATTGGGCTGTGATAGCACAATCAATCTCATTCTTTTGGAAGAAGTTCCCCACAAAGAATTCCTGAAGATTTTTACATCTAATAGCTGTAGGAAGAACAGCTTGCATGAACATTCAAAATCATTAGGAATAGCAACATAATTTATAAAACCTCACTGGAATGATAATTCAAGTCTGGAAATTATTATTAATCTTCTTGGTACTCTTGACTGTTCATACAATACATCTTTCTACAGGGAACACATTACTCAAGAGTGGAAGAGACAGCTTTAACATATTTATAAACAACATGCCTTTTACTGCATACTTTTCATTTTTTGGTAGTAGTAACAAATAAATATTCTTTGTGACTATTTGTCCATGTGTGGGAAGTGTTTTTCGCAACTGGCAACACTTTTTCATACTCTAAATGAGCATCTGTGATAATCTTAAAAATTATTATAGCTTAAATATGTTATTACTATTTGACTGAAATAAATGGTTGCTTTTCATCTTGCTTTGCAGATGAATTTATTTTATACATTTATGCAATGTATAAAAAGGCAGGCAGAGAGGTTGAGTCTATTTTCAGAGGTGATAAAACTGAATTTATGTGAGTTTGCCTATTAGAGTGTAAACAAAATGCCAGTGACTGCAGTCACAGTCCCCATCTTACCAGTGGGCAGGTTTCCTTAGCTCTGTCTTTGGATTTGTTTTTGGCAAGTCGCTTTTTCTTTTTATGGAGAGGCTTGGACTCTAAAATCATTTCTTCAAGTTCAAATGTGGGATCACAGTTCAGTCTTCCTTTCTGGTACAAAAGGATTCAAAGTTACTCTTTGAAGCATCGTTGTGTTTTGTTAGTTTGCTTGGCAAGTGTTAACAGCAGTAATAATGAACCAGCTCCACAATCACATCTGTAAAATGAAAACTCTCTTTTTAGGCCTGGAGTGATGCTCAAAGTTTAAATAAGGAGATAGGATAAAAATCATATTATAAAGCAATTACAAGTTCCTAGTTATAAACAGATATATTCCTAGAGTGACTTAAGTTATGTTACCCCAGTGATAGAGACTAATCTGGCCTGGGGTCTTCACCAGAATATCAGTTAGTGCTGTAGAGCATAAATGACACCAGTAATGGTGCAGAAGAGATGGGGAGTACCTCTAAGGCCTTGCTGAAATCTGATTTTCTGAAGTGTTGCAGTAGATTAATTTACTTAGATTCTGTCCACGAGAACAAAGGAAGAAGCAGGCCTCCTTTTTGTTTGGTTTTGGTTAGCAGCATTTATATAAAAAGGGTTCACAGTATTATGGAATCCCAGGCTGGAAAGGATCTCAAGGATCATCTCCTCAAACGTTTCAGGGCAAAACCACAATCCCCAGTATGGACAAAATGGCCCAGTAACCTGCCCAGCTGAATCTTAAAAGAGTCCAGTTTTAGAGAATCCTCCATTTTCATGGGCAGATTATTGAAATGGCTGATTGTTGTGAAAAGTTTTGCTCTTGTGTCCAGCTGGAATCTTCCCAGGAGTAACTTGTACCCAATACCCATTGTCTTTTCCACGTGACTCCCTGTAAAAAGAGAGTCTCCATCTTTGAAGCTAACCTTTAAGTTATGGGGCATGGTGATAAGATCTCCCCTAATCCAGCTTTTCTCAAGGCTCTATAAGGCCAGTTCTCCCAGACTTTCCTCTTCTGGCCTATTTTCCATTCCTCTGATCTCTGTGGCCCTTCTCTGAACCCTCTCCAGCCTGTCCACAGCTTTTTTGGGTAGTGGTGACTAAAACTGAGCACAGTATTCCAGGTGTGGCCTGGCAAGTGCTGAGTAGAGTGGGGCAATGACTTCTTTATCTCTGCTGGTGATGCACTTATTGATGCAACTCAACATCTTTGCCATGGCAGCACCCTGGTCACTCACATTGAGCTGTCCACCTGGACCCCCAGAGCTGCTGGAGCTGTTCCTCAGCCCCCACCCTGTGCTACACCCCTGGACTGTTTTCCCAGGTTTAAGACCTTACACTTGTTGAACTTCATAAGGTTCTTGTTAGCCCACTCCTACAGAGGTCTTCCTGTGGGGTAGTTCTCCCAAAGTGTCCACTTCCCTGCTCATTTGGTATCATCAGTGGCCTTCCTCAGGGCACCCCTGATCCCATCATCCACATCACTTGTTAAGGAATTGAACAGTGTTGGATCCCTGGGGGACCCCACTTGGGACAGGCTGCCAGTCCGAGAAGGAGCTGTTCTCCACCTCCCCAGGCCCATCTGCCTGTTCCCCACCCATTACATGGATCATTTCTCTATTCCATAACACATAAAAGTCTCAAAAAGGAGCCTGTGGGAAACTGTACCAAAAGCCTTAGAGAAATCCAGGTAAACAATGAGAACCACTTGCCCCAAATCAACTGAGCAGGTTACTTTGGCACTGAATATGATAAGATTTGGAAAGTACCATTTGTCCTTGGTGAATCTTTGTTGGCTTTTCCCAATCAGGTGCTTCATTCTAATCTATTATTCTTTTTCTCTTCTAGCCACATTACTTAAATATTTTGGATTCTCCATAAAAAAAAGTTATGTTAATTTGTGATACTTGAAGCAAATTTTAAGGTTCTTTGTTATACTAGGAAGTCCTTCACAAAAAATTTGCAAACAGTTTGAATTGTGTAGTGGAAGATGTTAAAAGCAATCTGTTTTCCTCTGGGACTTCTGAGAGTTCAGTCATGCCATTGTCACTGTCAAGGTGGAAGTACTAAAATAAGTCATATATAATGACAGATATTTTTAGTAACCAAAGACATTAAGCAGTAAAATCATATCAGAAACTACTTATATAATTTGTGGTGTCCTATAGTGAAACATTTGGTTTAGAGATCACTCCATCATTTTTATTCCTAACAAATTCTGTATAATTTGAGTATAATATTTAGACATCTGATGCCTTTTCCTGCATATTATCCAGCCAGCTTTAGTAGAACATATTTGGTTTTTATTAGTGGCATTTTATAGCTTATTTATATTTATTAATAAATAATTCCTCAGGCTTCATCAATATTAGTTCCTTACTTGAGCTTCCATAGTTTTTAGATTTGATTGAGTGCTTAAAAAATATATCATTTTAATTCTGAAGCTTTAAAAATAAAAGCAGATTATATTTAAAAAAACCCTCTACAGCAATTTATGACTCCAAGCTGAAAATGAAGAAACCAGCTAAGCCATAAAGAAACACATGTACTAGTTAAGTAAGAGTTATGTTTATGGAATCAAACTATAAGGGAGACATTAAACTATGGGACATTGCTCCCACGGGCCTCCCGTGTGCTCTCCTGGTTGTAGAAGGCAGACAAGCTCCTGACAGTCATGGCAAGCTGGCAAAATTTATAAAACTCTGGTTTCAAAACACTCTGCACATCACAGGGCCCCAGTTCACCTTCTCACCAAAGGCTGAAAAATAAGAAATATTTTGTTGCGTGGTCCCCAATTAATCAGTGAAAGTTTTGCTGATGCTACAAAGAGAAATTTCCTGGAAAATGTGTGACCAAACTTGGTCTCATGAAACAGCAAAGTTTTTATAAATAAATGCTGGGCTAGAAAAGGCTTTGAATCTCACCCCACTGTTTTTCCTGACACACTTGATCAACCAGGTGGAACAAGCCCTACAACATCAGAGTCTTCATGGAAGAATCTGGTAGAGCTTGTAATGGGACTTTCAGATTAAAATGGATAGATAAATGGAACATTTTACTCCTATTTCCTTTTCAATGTAGAATATTATTTTGCTTCACATATCACAGATTTCCCCTTCCCCTTATAAATGCCTGCCAAAACACAAATAAAGTGAATCCAAATGTGAAAAGAAAAGCTGTCTTTGCAGAGTCTGAGACTCTTGGAACCCCCTGTATGTGGTATCTTTGGGTATGGGGAGCTGGATCTCCCTTATAAAATACTGTGTTGTGAAGTTTTCCACGTGCTCAGAGTTGTGGATTAAACTTTTAGCTGGGAGTAGGAAGTGTAAATAATCAGTTGGGTTTTGCCTTAGAAGAAAGTCCACACCTCTGGTGTCTCAGAGAGCAGCTCTAACTGGAAAAAAAGAGAAGAGGAAAGTCAGTCTCCTCTCATCTTGTATATCCACACCAGGAGAATAGAGTCCACCAGGCCAAGAGGGAGCTTTGTTCTGCATTGCTTTGCTTAGGGCAGGAGGATCCTGCCACAGCACAGCAATTATTCCAGCTGCATGGACATCAAGTGAGAGTGAAAGAGTCATGGCCTGATAGAGATGACATTCACCTCATTTTCTCTTGCCCTAGGAGCTACAAAGTGAAAGAAGGAGTTTCCCCACAGGTGAGGATTGCTCTGAACTGCCTGTAAGAGGGGCCTGTCTTTCCCCTCTCCTGCTGTGCTTGTTACCTGCTGTTTCCTGGCCTTTCTCCCAGTTCCTGAAGGAGACCCTGCTTGCCCACCCACAGCTTTCTTCTCCTGCAGGATGTTGCTTCCAGAGAGCTCTGGTCAGGTGCCAGGAAGCCCAGCAAACACAGAGAGCAGTGTCTTGGCTACCTCTGCTCCATTAGGCAGTGCTTTCTCTCGCCTTCAGCTTCTGAAGAGTTGGATCCTGTTCCCATCATGTTTATCATGAGCTCTAATGTGCACCTGGATGATGGCAAGGTCTACCTATTCCACCTTCTTCATCTTTATTTACAATTACATTAAAAAAACCCCAGAAACAAACCTTGGTATGCTAACATTACATTGTTTGGACAATAATTATAGTGCAATATGACTGAAAAAAGTGAAGCAGCATATTAACACCACAGTCATTGCTTTTTATTCATTGCCCTCAAATACATTTAATAATGTATTATTATGGCCCTCAAATACATTTAATAAATACATGTAATACGTTTTGAAAATAATCAAAAAGGAAATAGCCAGAAAATATCAACAAAATGGGACCACAGTAAAACCAAAAGCACCAGATTCCCTCACAGAATTGGAATGTTTTATTGTAAGAAACTGTCACAAAGGAAATAGGTCAGCCTATTGGAACACTATTTTTTAAGTGAAAAAGTAAAAAAAAGTAACAGAATACTAGGATTTGAAGAGGTTTTCCAAATGTTATTCAAATGTCTAACTTTCACAGCCACAACAGTCTTCTTAGTATTCTTTGTCTCAGAGTTAACTCTGACAATCATTTACTCTAACAGCTGAAATGCAAAGTCTGGAGAAAGTTTTCTTTTATTTGGAAAGGAACAAAAAGTGAACCAAGGTTAATTAGTTTTTGTTGTGATCTATTGAAATGGGACGAATTTTCCCTTAGCTGTGACTGAGTAAATGAAAGTAGAATCCAAAGTAAATCACTGAAGAGAAATAAATACAAGCATAAACAAGTACAATGGCAGTGATAATTAAACTGGAATTTACAAACACTATTCACCTGGAATATCGACTTACGTTAGGAACAAAGCCTGGGGTCACAGTTTTCTCTAGAACAGCATCCCAGTTGACATCAGCCAGGTATGGAGAGTTCTGGATGTCTGCAAGGCTTGACAGGCGGCACTCTGGGTCCTTAGTGAGGAGCTGTGATCAAGCACAAGGCATTTTCTAAGGGATGCCACATAGAAGAGAAATGTATTCCATACACAAATCATATGATACATATTTTTAAGTAAGAAAATGGCTAGGGAATCTTCTAACAGATGCTAGGAGTCCCAATTTAAAAAAAAAAAAAAGAAGTAATAACTCACTGGATATGAGTACAGTTTAATTGCCACCAGATGGCTGTTGCAGGCATGAAGCGTATAAATGTATGGGCAGCAAAAGTCTGCTTACAAATACACAAGAGCCCACGCAAAATGAAACATCACAGATCAATGACACCCAACAATTTGTATTTTCTCTTTAATTTTTTGGAAGATACAGTAACACTGAGCATCCTGGCAGCAGTTAAAATTATCCACCTCACTGCTCTATCTATTCAAAACTAGATTGCTAATTGCTGCAAAAGACATATACTTTTTATTACTCTATTCAGACATTCACAAATATTTCCTGTTCAAGTATCAATATTGATCATGTGAAGTACCTAAAAGAGACATTATCTTTGTGGTGTGGCCAGACAATTAAAGCAAGCAAAAAATGGGATTTTAGAAAGAAAATTTTTAGGGTTGAATGCATTCACAAAGAGCCATGCCTTGCAGCTTAGTGATGTTTACAGCAAAGTGGCTTGACTTTTGTTGTTGCATCTATAGCAACCTGGGGCAGGAAGAAATGCAGCCATTTTAATTCCTAATCTCCCTGCCTGGAAACTGCAGCAGAAATTCAGAGGACAGGGTGGTCCTTCCTTCCCTGTCCCACTTGCACATCCATAGCTGGGGGGAAATGGGGCCAGGGCACAGATGAGGAATTACTAACCCCCAAACTTTTATTGTCACTAGTGAATCAGCTTTAAAATAAAAGAAATATTAAATTTTTACTTCTTTGAAGCCATGAAAAGCCTGAGTCTGAGCCTAAGAATACTGCACCTTCTGAAGAGAAAATACCACACCACTCACATTCAGAACAGCCTAGAAATAAGCTCTGCTCTCTTATCCTTGAAATGTTGACTGCCTAATGTGTGTGTTTTTCTGATGCCTTTCCCAGTGTTGGAGAGGCTTCTGGGAGAGGAGAGAACAGAGGACAGATGGTATTGGTGCTTTCTTACCTTTTTCAGTAGTGCTATCATGCCCTTGCACCATGTGGATGAGTAGTGAACTCTTTCAATCTTGAACATGTTGAGTATCTCGTCAATGGGGGTGGCTGAATGAATTTCATAGGGCCTCTGGGATAAAGTTAAATAAATATCAAGTCAGCAAGAATGGATAACAGAGCACAGACTATTCACATCTTCCTGTGCTCAGTACCATTTATCTTGAAAATATCAAAACCACAAAAACATCTTATAACGATTTTGAGTCTAATCCTTTGTGTGTGTGCTTTTCTTTGGTTGTAATGAATGTAATTACTCATAGATGCATTTCCTCTGAAACTTTTTCTTTCATGAAAGGAAGCATCAGTTCAAATGAGATGAATAAATAATTTTTATCCTGTGGCATTCTATGTGAAATGTGGAATATTTACTATTTTTTGCTTGTAATACTCATGATCAGTTCTTGTGACCTAAACTGACAAAATAGAAAAGAGGTGGCTGAAAGGAGATTTGTCATCCTAATTTTGCTGAGTAGTAGATAAAGAAACTAAAAAATGCTTACAAAAGTCTGTGTTAAAATCACAGTAAAAAAGAAAACTCCAAATCCCAATCCTTCTTCTTTGCCTTTTTAAAAATCCAAAATTAGCACACTACATGGATCAGCTGTCGTGTGTTTACAGTGCCTAAATTCTTCTACAGATGAAGAATTCATCTATAGAAGCTTTGGTCTTTGCAGTGCTTTGTTCATGAAGTTTTCTATGGTTTATCTTTTATTACATGCAGAATTTGGAAATAAAGTACTACATATAAATTTACATTCATGTTATTTTCTGTGCACATACTTGTATGTTTGAAGCAACTTGTTATAATTATACTAAATGTATTTTTGTAAACAAGGACAGAGAGTGGATTGCTTGTGAATTAAGTTATACCCAGCAGGTGATAAATATGTGATATGAGATCTGCAGCTAAATGCCACCCTAGCAGCAATGTGCAAATTAATGCATCATAATTCATAAACAACCTAAAGTTACCTATTAATCCAATATCCTGAACAGCAAAGGGCAGATGCTCATTACCTTGACTAAGAACTGAATCATCCCTTGACTTTTGCTGGTATGTACTGGTAGAAGATTATAATTTAAGAATATTTCTAGGTTTTAGTTATCTAATCTGTTAAGGAATTGGAGTCACTCTTCATAAAGACCCAGGACATATTCTTATTCTGAGAAGATTCATGTACATATTTAACTTTCATATGTATGAAACTGTAGTTTTCTAAACAAGAACTCAAGGAGGGTCTAAATCTTTTTACTTTCATTCACATTCAGTTAGCCCATTGTTATTTAGCTATACCATGTCCATATGAATTCAACAGGACCTAAATGTCTGCTTTAAATACATAATTTTCCTGAATTGGGTTCAAACTTGTCATTAGAAATCCTGTGTCATGCTTTTCCCTACCTGTGGTAATGTTGCCATAAAACAGCTATTAAAAATGAAACTTTTACATGCTTTCTGTCATCTAGAAGCAACCTACTGCTGACTTAACTTGATATAACAATGTGACAATAGGATCATTGAGACAGAATGTACACCAATCGCTGAAAACGGCAATTAACTCTAAAATTGGCAACTATAAAGAATTACAAATCATTAAAAGCTTTTCTGTTAAGGATGTTTCTGCCCATGCCTTTTTCCTGACAGTAAAATCCCTAAAGTTTACCTTATTTTCAAGATTATTAGCATTCTAAAATCTTAATTTTTTTGAATTTGCAGAGATTTTGAATATTTTTATTAGTTAATTCGAACTATAAATGGCCTTTATGAGTTTGGTCTTTTGATGTTCTTCATACCTCTATCTCCACTATTTTTCAACTATGCAATCCACTCAAGGGTCCTATCCCTTCAGTTTTGTGGAAAAAGAAAAAATATCTGGTATTCTTTTGTTCAGGATTTTTAATCAAATTTGTTTTTTATTTTTCACATTGTGGTGAACGTCAGAATCTGGGAATCCCATCTACTACTCATTCCTTCACTGTCTCTACTGAATTAATGGTATATGCATTTATTTTAGCATTTCAGCAGCTGTCTATAGCTCAGGAACAGACTGACACGTGGCACCATTTGCATCATACAGTTTAATTTCATTTGCTTTGTGAAAAAAATCAATGTTTGATGCATAGCTGTATGAATTTGCTTTTTTTCTTGTTAGCTTTTTTATCAGCAGCTGGATAAGGAGAAAAATGTACCCACAACTTATTGAGAAATATTAGCTGTACGTGGATAACCAAAAAGTGGTGCAGAAAGGTCTGTACTGGGCACAGCACACTCCTGTATCTACAAGGTCACTTCAAGCAGAACATGGTTTTGGCTGCCCAGCAGTAGGAAGCCAGAGATGAGAATGGCTGGAATGCTTGAGCATCCTGAGCAGCAGAGGCAAATAAAACAAAAAATTCAGCTCAGTGAAAAACAACTAATTTTTACTCATTTTTCTTTTACTTATAACTTCTTGAATTCAGGCTGTCAGCATCATGCACTATGTACAGCTCTGAGGTGGAAAATGAAATTTGTGATGTTTCTTGGTCTAATGCTCCTTCCTTCCTTGCATCCTGCTGTTCCCCTGCAGTGGCATGCACCAGGTCCAGCTGCAGGAAGCCCTGTGTGCTGTGGCCGTGCCCTGTGCCCTGTGGCTGTGCCCTGTGTGCTGTGGCCGTGCCCTGTGCCAGAGCCTCCTCTCTGCCCAGGGCTGCTGCCCCTGGCACAGGTGGGTGGCTCTGAGTGCCCACCCATGTTCTTGGTGGCACCGGGGCTGTGTCCTTGCTGCTGGCCAGAGCTGTGGGGACCTGGAGGGGCAGGGGCTGCCTGCCTGCAGGTTCAGCTCACAGCCCTGTGTGCAAACTGTGCCCTCACAGCCATCTGCTGCTCTGGCAGATGGGGCTTCAGAGCTCGCAGTCGCTGAGATGCAACGTGCCTTGGGTTAAGCACATTTCCTCAAGCCACTGCTACTTCTCTTGTCATCTGTCATGTCAGTTTAGGCCCTTTCTGGACTAGAAAAATTTAAAAAATATACACTTTTTCCTTGCCCATACAGTGGTGTGGGCTGACCAGCCATCCTCTGCATTGCTCAGTAGCCAAGAGCTGCTCTTCAGCAGAAAACAAGCATCTGGCTTGGGTGACTTGAGCAAGTTCAGATGCCTATGTTTTGGGTTTTTTTGTTTGTTTTTTTTTTTTAAAGCCCGAACAAAAATTGATTCAGTCTCAACTTTGCTTTGTTTGTAGCAGAATGACTTATTCAGGAAATACTGTACGGATCTTGGCAAAAGGACAACATTCTATATAGTTTTTCATTTATTAAAGTGAATTTGTCACATCAAAGTGATCTTTTGTGATTATTCTTCGGAGTTCAGCTTTCATTAACAATCAGTCATAGCTCTCTTTCTTGGAGACACTCACTGGTGAAAAGGTTGATATAAAACCATCAGGATGTTCTCTTAATTTACTGTAAGTGCAGCTAGAACTGCCATCTGTGACTAGGACTGAGGGTGTATTATGCTTATCACTGCCAGGGTTTAACTTCTCCATTCCAGGAAGAATGTCAGTCTAAAAACGCCCTAAAGTTTGAGAATTATGGTAGAGGAAATTTGATAATAATTGTTAGTCTGTTGTTTTTGTTAAGAGAAGTGTTTAATACTCCTCTGCTTTGAGAGATGAAAGTCTTTGCATGGGAGAAAACTTTGTCTCAGGAGCATGAATTCTATTGTTTCTATAGAAATACAAAATAGAGTGGCCAAATTTTAGGCCTTTGAAAAATGTAGCTTCTGAAGTAACAATATGCAGACACTCTGAAATTAAATTTTCCATTTAAAATAAGAATAATAATTATTCTTTATTTCTGTTTTCCTTTATCTGTCATCCTACATGAAATTGTGAGATTTTTGTGGGATGGATTGTCTGGCAAGACAAGGTAGCAGAACTGTGTTAGTGTCATAACATAAAAAAGCATACTGCAATGCAATAAAATCCCCTTTCCAAAACAGGAATGAAAAATAATTTAAAAACCCCAAACAGCTGCTTTAGCTACATCATCATCCTGAAATAGTAACTAAATTACTGTTTTCCATGGGGAATAGTAAATATTTAAGCAACTGACTGAAATCCTTTGAACCAAAATGGAAAAGAATTTTCCATTATCTTCTGTGATATTCAACCATGCCCAAGAAGATTTTCATTAAGCTTGTTCACATAATTGATTAGATAAGAAACAAATGCACTGGCAGATAAGCATTTTCTGTAGTTGGGCCAAGCATCTTAGGATATTACAGTAGATCTCTTATGGTATTAGCCAAGAGAATCAAAGATACAATAGAGTCTGAAGTAACTCAACTTCTATTTGAAAAAAAAATACCATTGTTTGCAATTCAGCATTATAAAGAAGCCATTAAATATTAGGTCTATCCTTAGCCAAACTGAGACAAATTTTCATAATGTATTTGAGTATGAGTGAAACTTTCCCAAGAGTATTTTCAGCTGGGAAAGAACCAGGCCAGCATTTCTGACCTGGGCCTTGTACACTCAAATTTTAGCCTGAAGAGTGCACTCAGGGGCACTGCAAACTTGGTATTTTTGTTAGATAACAACAAACTCCATCATTCTTACCCAACCCCTCAGTAATTCATATGCTGTAACTCCTAGGGACCACCAGTCCACTGGGTACGAGTATCCTGGACCTCCATCCATAAAAGCCTGGAACACTTCTGGAGCTAAAATAGTGAATCAAACCAAACAAAAAAACATTTTATTAAGGTTAAGCTATGGGTTTTATTTCACAGCTGAAAAATGAATAAGGATTCAACAAACTGGAATGAAATAGATTTGGAAGCATAGCATTTTCAGGGTGTAGTTTCAGTTTTGCTTTACTGATAACAAGCAACCTTCACTGGTGAGGGCATTTCAAAAGTCAGCAATTTCATCTATTAATTCTTACCTGGTTCTTTTAAGTTTTAAGTTATGTGAATAAAAATAGCCATAAGAGGGGAATTCTTGGTCTGAAGTGTGACCTAAAGAGAACATTTAGGGTAGTGTAAACATTTTATGGGAAAAATATCTGCAAATGAGGTGATTCCTCCTGATTGATGAAGTTGTTGAATGTGGTACATCTCACCCATATTCTACATTTGGGTAGAACTAATCAGACAGGCTTTAAAGGTGTCCAGTATAAGAAAATGATGCTTAAATAGAAATCCTGACACTGAGAAACTGTCATGACTGGAAGAAAATACTGTCAGTGAAGTAATGACTTCCATAAGAGTAACTTCTGTGGAGGATAAGAGAATGTATGTTCAAAACAAGGATCCACTTTGTCTAATTTAGTGAAAAAACCTGCAAAAATATTACTGTAATTTCTTCAAAAATAAGAGTGAATATGAAATGAAATGAAATGAAATGAAATGAAATGAAATGAAATGAAAGCTTGCTCATGTTTTTCTAATGATTTAATAGTAGAATCTCAGTATAGTTTGTGAAAACAACATTTTCACTGGACATTTTCTAGACAACAGTGTTCCCAGCCACAACATCTGAATGTTAGATTAAAATTACCGTGTGAGCCTCTTCTGGCCATGACACCAAGTCTAATGTACCACATTACCCCCTTATTACCTCACTTTGTGATGAGCACACTGCAGTGAATGATGCAGTCTGGTCACTTCTGACTGGCAGTTTGGGATTTGACTATTTATGGCTCTTAGAGAAGCACCTATATTAAATGGAAAGGCATTCCTTTTAGAGGAAGTTTTGCAGTGCTTGCGTTATGGATGGCAACCTAATAATTTACAACTCCAGACCTGACTTAAGAAAGTCTTCATGAGCCAAATATAATAGAAGATTTCAGCATCCACTCATTGGTTATGGCAAAACTCTAATCTGTAGAATAAAAAGCAGTGAACGTCTAAAAGTGATCTTATTGTCTTTGACCAGCAGAATCGTGTCCAAGCATGTTTGGTATGAAATCTGCAGGCACATAAATAATTTTTTTTTCTGGAATATATGTGTTTGGAGAATAGATGATGAGATTTCCTCTGGCAGAGGAAAACTTGGGCTGTGATCCAGTATGACATAAATCCACAATGCCATAAGAGCCATTACACTGAGTTAACTCTGTCTCACCTCCAGATGACACAGCTTTCCTTGGCATGCTATATCTTCATGTGTATTTCAACACTTATTTGCATGCTGCTGGTGTGCAGGCACATCTTACAGGTGTGCAGTCTATCAGACAGATAGTGAGAGCATAAGCCGGATATTTCTTATTACTTTAGTGGATCAATGCACTTAAATTGCACATCAGGCACCAAATGTGTGTTTTTAATATCACCATAGGAACCTTGTAGTGAAGGTTTGCTTGATTTAGCCCCATTTGTTATGGTTTTTGCCCACTGTGCCTAGATGATGTACAATATCTCATTACAGAAAATAGCCTTTTGGCATTTTTACTGAACTATGCAGGTATAATACTGGTTTCACTATTTCTTTTATAGCTTTAACATTTTGATAATGAGACAGATAACTATCTGATTTCTGTGAGATAGAGGTGAAAATACTTTATTGATGTAACCCATGACATTGCCAGAATCATGCAGCTGTTTTGCTAATTGAGTGACAGAGCTATTGACTTTTATTTTATTTTATTTTATTTTATTTTATTTTTCTAAAATCCTCGGGGTCAACTCATCCTACATTAAGCAGATCAGAAAATGCTTTCTTTTGCCCTGGAGTTTTGAAGCTGTTTCCTCACCTTAAGTCGATGGCATTCTTAGGTCAGGACATGAGCAGTTAAAGGCCTGGTTTTTAAAGCAGAGACCCTTTTTGCCCTCTTTACAAGCATTATTTTCAGTCAAGCAGGAATGCCTCTCTGCATTCCATCAGCTCCAGTGAAATGGTTGTAAACACTCTCTTCCCATGATGGGGGGACTGGCAGAGGGTGCAGTATGATCTGCAATATCCTATACAGGTTTTTCTCAGGGTGAAATCTCAACCATGTTCAAGCCAAAAGACCTTTCTCTAGTTTGACAAGGCTGTTAAAAATCCATTTCACACTAATCTTGTGCTTAATGTGTCTAAAAGTCTTTTTGAACAGAGGCATTAGGTGCAAATGAAGGTTGTGTGCACACTTCTGGAGTTCACCTGCTCATTCAGAAAGAGAGCGTGATCTTACAGAAAGACAGCAAACCCTCCAAGTCATAGAATTAGCCAAACTCTGAAGAACTAGAGCTGTGAAATACAGGACATAATATTAAGTTTTGCTGTAAGAAGTAACTGTGCCTGGAGAACCATTTCAGAGTGCCAGCTGGTCAGGATAAAAGCAAATAAAAACTCTGAAATGGAAGATTAAATTCTGCTTTCATTTTCTTTAGCATTGTTACCTAAAAAGACAATCTGTAATCTCTTAAAATTTGAACTTGATCCCAGGGTCAGTTTGGAGAGCCATCCTGCAGCCTGCTCTGGGTAGATTCTTCCAAAGAAGATGAGATTTCAGCCTGCCAGCTTGGAGCAAGGGCAACAGCTCTGCTGGGTGCACCCACGGTGAACATATCCTCTCTTGCCTACCAGATTTAGGGTGAGAACAACACCTCATCTTTAACCCCATTCATCTACATAGGCAGAAGTATTCTGCCTTCAAGAGTTTGTGTGAACAAGAGTAAGAATACCTACAAGAGCAAGGGTTTCATGCCTTTCCTTTTTCACTGAACAGAGGCTTTTCAGGAAAATAAATGGGTTTAATATCAGGTTTGATTCTGCAGTTTGTTTTGGCCAAGAGCTGTAGTTACAATCACATGCACTTAGGGGAAAGGCAGTAGATGTTTGCGTGGCAGAAACTCAACTTTTAAACAGTGAAGATAAATCAAGTAACAGCAAGTTTAGCAGCAAGAGTAAATTCAAAGAAAAGTGGAGGAGTGTTGCAATTGGTAGATCCCACAGGTCCTCACAGACTCAATTTCTTTGATTTGATAGAGAACTGCATATTCCTAGAGCTGCCTGGAGAGTGACTGAGCAGCAGGAGCCTGCTCCAGCCTCACTGCTCAGCCTGCTCTGAGCAGAGCTGGAGCAGAGGCTGCTGGGGCCCTGCTGTCAGTGCTCTTCCCACAATCCTGGGATGCTGATGAAGTTCAGGCACCCAGGGTCTCACAGCTCATGTGACAGAGGGGTGACAGAGGCCAGAGAGCCCCAATGGGATCCTTACAGCTTCTTCCTCTTGGCAGTCAACATGACCTGCATGGGCTCCTCCCCTCTGCTCACATGCTCAGGCACCTGGAAAACCTGTCACCCAAAGTATTGGGGACTTTAAAAGTCTGGAATTCAGAAGCAATGCAGACCTTTTGTTTGGGTTATTGCTTTTCATGTTTCACAAAGTGGGATCTGACACCTTTCATGCAACTCTTTGAAAACGACAAAGAAACACCCTTTAAATACCAATGCCATTTCAAGATGAGACATCTGTACTAATTTTAACAGAGCAAATAAAATCAGGAATGTCTCTTTGTCTCATATAATAATGATTAATTGCACATGCTGACTTTGGTAACAAGCCAAACTAAAAATCTTTCTATTGTTTCTTTTCTGTATCTATATTTTTCTCTTAAAAACACACTTTCATGATTTTATTGTTTACCTGCTTTCTTTTCTTGAAAAGCTATATAGAATAATCCATATTTGTACTGTATTGTGTGCTTCAGTGCATTTATTGGTTGTCTCCAATACAAATTTCCAGTCAATACATTTTCCCAGCTAATAAATTAAAATAAATCCTCTTCAGAGATGTATCTTTGTGATGGTTTTGCACTATATCTTTTTAATAATGCCATACTACTGCAGATTATAGGAAGCAAATAAATGGTTATTTCTCTCTAAAATAAAAACACACCAGAGGACAACATGGGAACAAATTGAATGTGAAAGCAAATCTAGTGGGTCTGCATCCATCTCAGAAGCAATGGGGTATTGGAATATCCTTAGTCCTGTTCTGCAGGTTTGTGTAAAAGGGAGTAATTTCTGACAAATCCATTCATGTATATAACTATCCACTGAAATTTTCACACCAGTTATATGATCTGCAATGTGAATTACGTAGATGATGCATCTCATATTGTATACATATTTTTCTAGAGATCCGTAACAAAAATAAAGTTACAAAAAAGGAAATTTTATGTAGCTGGTTTGTAATTATATACCTTTATTTGTGGAAAAATGTTAGTATCTTAACAACATGACTAATGAGCTTGAAATAAAAGAATATCAACTTAAATGCAAATAAGACTAAACCAAATTTCCACTGTTTTTTTCCTATTGTAAAAGTCCATTTTGTACAAAGAATAAAATGTTTTAAGTAGGGTTTCTGAAAATCTGTTGAGTATTCATTGGTATCACAACTTCATAAATTGTAAGTGCTCTGGGTCTCTGAAATTCAGACTATTTTTAATTTGCTTCTTAAAGGTGAGTTTGAATGCTGTCCATGATAAAATGATCAATTTGAGGTCTATCTCTTGGTGTGGTTGGCAAAAAGAATAGCTGCTATTATTTCTGATGGAACATCTACATACTAATAGATCAGTCTATTTAAGCAACAACTTACAAGTCAGTCTTGCAAGACAAGATTGATTACTGTAAGGATCTGGCTGTCCATGAAAAGCTAAATATTGCAATATTGCTAATGACATCTGGTCACCATTTCCTTCACAATGCCCTGTGCCAGTGTTATCAATATGAGAAACTGAAAATGAAACAAAGAAAAACAAAGAAAAAGCCCTAGTGTTTTTGTCTCTCTCTTTTTTTTTTTCTTTTTTTCTTTTTTTTTTGAATGATCCAGTTCAGGTGGATATTTCTAAGGATATTTCTAAAATATTTCTTAAGAATGAAATCCCTGACCTTGCTCATCCAGTTGTCAAGCTACAGCTCTCTAACATCTATTTGCACCTCAGCAGAGTCCCTCCATGCTGACATGGGGAATCAGGGATTTGTGATTTACTGGAGGGGTTACAAAGCAACACACTCTGCAGCAGTCATTGCAGCACACCATACTTCAGTGGTGTGGGTCTTATTGCAATGCCTGAGATTTCAGATAAGAAAATACCTTCCAGCATCATTAACTGAGATTCATCATCACATCCCATCACCAGGTATCATCCTCCTTCCACATATTAGTCCCTGATCTTGGGGAAAAACTGTGTATAAATTGATATATACACATATATACAATACACACAGCATGAGCAATGTTTGATTGATTAGCACAGGACAAGCTGTTAAAAGGTTAGATGTTTGCAAATTTTAAACATGGGAATGATGTATAGAAGACTTTTATAGTTTCTTTTTGCTGAATCAAGCTTAAGGCATGACAGATTGATGTGAATAAAAAATGAACCAGACTTTTGCAATAATGTTCCAAGAACCTTGAAGTGAGATGTTTCAGTGAAATAATAATTGCTTTCTCAGCACTGTGATGAGAAAATATTAATTTTCACTTTCCCCTGAGAAGTAAATTCAGGGGTCAATAATTTTTCTGGATCATGTTTTAAACAGAAAACAGAAATCAAACTACAATAATGACCAGTGATTTTCTATCCAACTAGAAGCTGTTTCAAGAGCAAAATGGAAGGAAACAACTTCCCTCTCCCTCAATATAAATGTGGATTTGGTAAACTATGAATTTACCTCCTAGTGTTTACTTTCTCATGTGCTAAAAAGGTCTAAATTATAATGGTCAGCCTTCTGACTCAGAGCTTTAGACTAGCCAGCTGCTAAGTTTTATTTTATAGGGAAAAATGCTGCTTAAAGCCTGGGCATACTGGGATGGCAATTTTCTAGTGTGAGGTTTATACTTGTTCTAGCCATGTAACTGATTTTGCAGCATTATTCACATTATACACCTCAATAGTTTTAATACTTATATTTAATGCAATTATTCAATCAAAGTAAATAATTTATATACCATTACCTGAAAACAGACATGGCCTTTAGAATGCCTTATTAGTTTTCCATATGGCTATATAAGCTCTCCTGGCCTTATTCAGCGTGCTGTCCTCATACAACCCTCTGCTTTACTCAGCCACTGAACAGAACTCACTCCTTGACCTTGCACAGAGAAGCCCTTAGTGGCTGAACATCTGGATCAGCCTCAGAGAAACAACCTGGAGTTGCTACCCCTGTTGAAAGAAAGCCCAGCAGCAACGAGCATGTCGTGGTCTCCTGTTACTGAACATGGAATTGTACACGAGCACCTTCGTTACTCCATACAAAAGCTCACAGTGGCTGCGGGGCCAGTTCTTCCAGCAGTTTTTAGAAGGGATTTTGCCCAAAAATACCCATTTGGTGTTTGGAAGATTGTTCCAGTGTCCAGACAGCAGCTGTTCTGCCCAGTACTGAGATTAGCAGGTGTGCCTCACTGGGGATTTTTTGGGGCAGACTGTAGCTGACACACCAGGATTGTTACATGCTCCTGCATCACATACTCCCACCAGGTTAGAAAATACCTTTGCTCCAGTTCATGCATGCAAAAACCCCGGGGGGTGGCCTGACCAAAACCCAGGAGTTATCCAGGGGGCAGAGGGGCCCTGTGGGGCCCATTTGCCACTTCCTCTGGACCTCTGCTCCCCTCAGATCTGCTTGCAGAGCCCCACAACACACCAGGCATTTCAGGCAGGTAATAAATGAATAATCAAACAAACAAATTAACAAATAAAAGGCCCAAACCAAAACCACCTCTTTAACTCAGAGTGGGGTATTTATTAACTGAAATAGTCAAAGAGATAACTGTAGTAGTAGTTTTGCTGGAAGATCTCAAAGGATGGTTGCAGGTCAGAGAGCACAAAGAGGTGAAGAGCAGCTGGAGGAAACAACTTTTTTCCTGATCTCCTGAGGTTCCTCAGCTACTCATGTTCCTACCCATAAGTGGAAGCAAGACCTGAATGCCTGCTGGCAGCTCCATGTTTAATCCCTTCAGCCACGTAGCTCCTAGCATGAGCTGAAAATCCCATCAGTGTGGGGAGTATTCATTTCAGCACCTCAAAGTCTCACACAGCCACTCTTAGTTCTTGCTTATCAGAACAAACAGAAGCCTCCCTTGCCGTGCTGACATCAGGAGATGTCCCTGGGATCAAAAGGTCAGGTAATGATGACCAGAGAAACTCTGCAGAAAGGCAGTCAAACCCCCTGTAGGATCAAGGCAGGATTTTTAAAAACCTAAACACTGCCTTAAATGCATTCAAAATTCACTGAGATGAAAAACAGTATTTAATTTCAGGGCACAGTTTAACATGAGCACAAGAAAGACCAAAGACTGACCACTCTTGAAAACTCAACTCAAAATTTCCCCTGCTATATTTTAAGCATTTGGGGAACAAATTTAGCTCCATGGGATAATTTTTGCTACGTGAAAGGTTTATATCAGGACATCCACTGGCTTTCCTCCAAGTTCAATAGTACACCCACACAGTATTAATTAATAAATATGGATGACTCATACATTTTAGAAGTTCAGTGGACCAGTGTAAATTCACAATCCTCTGGTAATCTCAGGCATACAGTCATTCTTCACCATGACAGCAGCCTATGAAAGGAGCTGTGAAAACCTGAGATAACAAGTCTGTGAGATGGGAATGGAGTAGCTGAAACCTTTCACATAATTTATGACTAATTTTATTGACTCTTGGTTTTTGTCAGGTGTATTTGTGTAATAAACTGTATGTTATTAGTTTGATCTGAGGCAAAGTCACAGTGCATCATTTGAATATCTTCAGTCTCTGCTGAGGAAAACACCAAAGACTCTACCTAGTCCCCCTAAACCCTCCTACCACTGAACCTAAAATCTCCCAAAAAACCAAACCAAAAATAAGTGACAGCAACAAAACCACATAAAAAACCAAACTCACCTCAGAATAACCTGCGAATGGAAAGGTTTTGCAACACTCAGAAATAATGCACTGATCTATGGAAATTGATCACTCCAAAATATTACAGTAAGGAATAACCATTTGCTATAGGACTCAAACACATATAAATTTGCCAAAGTGAGGAATAAAAGAAAAGTGACACGTGTCATGTTTTCTAGATGTGCTTAACTGTTTAACTTTTGGGTTTGTAGCTAAGCTCTCTATTGCAAGGTAGAGGGCCATAACTGCAGATGGGTGCCCAGCACAGAACATTTTCTTTGAGACACACAGATATATCTTGCAACCTTGTTCATAAGGGAGCAATTTAAGAATTTAAGGAATACTCTTATTTTTTTTTCCCCCACTCATAAAGATGGAACACTGTTGGATGTAGCAAGGCCTTACACAGGTGTAATTTCCCTTTCACACCAGAGGCAGAGGTAATATCCTTATGCAGGGAGAAAGAGCCACAGCTGAACAGAGCAGCACTGCAGCCAGGGACTGTGTCCTGCCCTGCATTGGCTTTCCTGCTCCACAGCCCAAGTCAGAATGGAGGGGGAGCTCCACAAGTGCTTGTGCTCATTTGCTGGCAGCAGCTGTGCCTGCCAAAAGCCAGCCTGGTCTCAAAGGACATTTTGCATTGCCTGCCAGGGTAAGATGACAGTCTGAAACCCTAGGAGTTTACAAAAAGCTATTCTGTTGCAGTGCATTTAAACTCCCCACTATTCCTGCAATAAAGCCTGGACAACACCCTCAATCACAGGTGTTGTAAAAGGTTTGAGCAGTGAATTTGTGAAGGTAAAATCAGGCACAGGTCTCCAAATCAGCAGAAGGCACACATTACCTTCCACAGTCCCAGCCACCTAAACAGCACCAGGCAAACTCAGAGGATCTCCAAACTCTAAGAAGTTGATCTCATTTCAGCATTTCAGGTCACTGGCTTTGAGAGGAAAAGCTGCAGAAGCAGCTGGAAGCATCCTGTCTTGCCAGGCTGTTTGCCCTGTTCTTTTCACACATGCTGCTGTCCCTGTCTTTGTTCCTGTGTGTGGCAGGTATTTCACTTGTCTGAATGAATTGGCTGGGAAGGGGAGGACCTGGAAATGGATGGGGTTTCTACAGAAGCACTCAGGTTCAGGTACAGTGCATTCTGCATAAACATTTCATAAGTAGGGAAATAGGCAGGGAATATTTCAGGCTGAAATATTTGGGGCTAATGTGAAGTGGGATTAAGCAGAGACTTCAGGGCCAAAAGGCTAATGTGAAGTGAGATTAAGCAAAGGCTGCAGGAGCTGACTCAAACCATGCTTAGCATTACAAGATAGGCATCTTAATCAGAACAGCTAGGGCATTTTTACAACACAATATCAATTCACTCTGCTTCCTTCCTGGAAATCATTTTTATTCAGTCATGCTGCATGTGAACAAATCACTCCCTAGCAATTTCTCAGCCTATTTCAATCAGATTTCAAAGAGGAATGAAGGCTTTAGAGATAACTTTGTTCTGTTTATTTCCTTAAATTGGCCATAGGAAGTGAGAAATCCTATAAGAGCCTCAGCTAAGGGAAAGGCTGGAGAGTCCCCTCATATCTGATTAAACATAACAGGATCCACACGAGAGTAAAACTTCATAAATCTTCCAGAAGGGGGAAAAGCTTTCATCACATCTCACACTGTCATCATTGTGAAAATCAGCACAGCATAAGGCATGTCTTACAGAAACTGCTAAGTTTCCTTGGTTCTGGTACTCAGCAAGTACCATGCTTGAAAGTGACTTTCTTTTGTTACACCAAAGTTAAATTGTGGTTTGAATTCCTGACAATAGAAGCTTACCAGCAACCACAGAGCCAACCTCCCCAATTCTGATTTTTCCTATTTGTCTCATAGTCTAAATGTCTCAGGAGAAGCCACATGGAAAGCCTTTGATACAGCCTTACAACCAGAAATCACTGCAACTGAAAGGTCCTTGTATCATTTCCCTGGAGTTAGGATTCTTCACAAAATAAAAGGTATAAAGTAAAAGAGGAAAGGAGGAAAGTAGCACCAATGAATGTCTGGCCATATCTGTCACACACTTAATATTTGTTTTGTTGAAGCTTTGATATCCAAACTGTGCCACAGACAATTCTTAACCATCACTTTTCATCTGCAACAAAGCTTTTTTTTTTTTT
>VXBR01002740.1:132494-249051 GCA_013400215.1 Cisticola juncidis
TTCTTCTTTTGAAAAAAATTTTTTTTTTTTTTTTTTTTTTTTTTTAACAGATCTAAAAGCTTTGCTGTCTTCTTACAGCTCCAAATAAATGCAAGGGTGATTCTTTCTGAATGGTAAAGACTGCGACTGGGGCATTTGCAGCACCTTGGAATTTCCAAAAGGTGAGGAAGGTGATGAGAAAGTAAGCTGGTGGATGGTGTGATACCCTTCATAAAGGAAAGGAGAGAATTTTTTGCTCCTGTTTCTTCTTGTGAGGTTGATGGATATGGTGGAGGTCTGATGAGTGGGGAGGAGGCTTCAGGAGTGGAGCAAATCATGAGCTGAGGTGAACTTAGACCGGAACTTTTAGTGTGAAAAGGTAAAATCTCTTCCTTGTCTCTTGACTTTTTAATCCTCTGCATCCCATGCCTGTGCTGTGCTGCTCATTTCACCAAAGCAGATAAATCATACATTCTTGGCTGCAAAACCAGCACATGATGCAAATATTTCCTATATTCTGGTCTCAAGATGTGGGCATTTACAGAAAGTAACACAGCTGAATTTCTGCTGAATTTGAATTCACAAAACCAGACAGAACCTGACTAGAAGAGTGTAGAGATCAAGCTCCTGTATAAAATAATATCCAAACATCCTTTATCTCTGAAGATTTTCACTACTGACACACGTATATATTGTCAAAAAAAAGAAGTTGCTCACATCTACTTTATGCTTTTACAACTTAAAATCCTTTTGCTATACCATTAGTCAGTTTTAATGTGTAACTTTTCTTCCATTTTTAAATGTCTTGAAAACTTACCCATATAGGGTTTTGTGCCAGCCATAGAAGAAGCTTTTTCTGAGCCTTTCACTATGGTTGCTACGTTAAAGTCAGTGATATGGACATGACCTGAAATTACAGAAAATAAAAACAGAAGTTTAAATAGCATATCATACAAATATTCCTCATTTTATCCAACAATTAAGTGATAATTGAAAGAAACAAAATTGGAAAGATATGTAACATTGATAGGAACTTAATATTAATTGTTACTCTTAACTAGAAAAAACAATTTGGAAGCACAGTGACCGAATACTCCTCTTGTGTGGCTGCACCCAGTACCTGTCTGCACTCCTGAACTGTTTTTGCTGGTCACCCCTGAATATTCTCATGCCATGAACAAAGCTGAGAAGTGGCCCACAAGAACCTCATGAAGTTTAGCAAGTCCAAGGTACTGCACCTGGATGGGGGCAATCTCAGACATGAGCACACAATGGGACATAACTCATTGAGAGCAGCCCTGTGGGGAAGAATTTGGGGGTCCTTCTGAATAAAAAACCTGGACGCATTTGCCACATTTACAGCCCAGAAGGCCAACCCTGTCCTGGACTGCCTCCAAAGAGGCACAGCCAGCAGGCTGAGGGGGGTGATTCCTCTCTACTGTGCCCTTGTGAGACCCTCCTGAGTGTGGTGACACTGACACAGGTCACCCAGGGAGGTTGTGGATCCCTGGCAGGGTTCAGGGCCAGGCTGGGTGGGCTCTGAGCCCCCAGCCTGCTCTAATGGAAGGTGTTCCTGCCCACTGCAGGAGAGCTGGAACAAGACAATCTTGAAGGTCCCTTCCAACCACAGCCATTCTGTTATTCTGTGATTCTGTCTTCTCAGAACAGTGAGTAACATGCAGAAGCAGAATGTGAAGCTTTGTGTGAAATTTGATTCATCTCCAGCTACAGTCACCCCTCACATCTCAGGTATTTTTGACGTTGTCTACAATTGCATCCACTAGAGGTTAACATCAGCCTGACCTTTTCTGAGTCTTCTCAGGGCAAAGAGGGAGGGGAGAAGAAAAATGGCATTTCTATCACAGAATAACTACAAAATTGGATCCATAGTAGCAGAAGATGTAACAGGAGCAGATCCCAAATGATCACTCATTTGAAGGCAGGTGGCAAGAAGAACAAGTGGCAGAAATCAGCCTGAGAATGTGCTGCCTGACCAGCCAGACAGATCATTTAAACTGCATTTATGATGCTGAAGGACCCAAATCTTTGATTACTTTTTTCCTGAGATAGTTTATGATAAGCATGGTTCAATTGCTCCACCACTGTGAAGTAATAGTTATTGATCCTGGTTTGTTATAGGCAGGTAAACTGAATAGAAATCCAGCTTGGAAATATGTAGAGTTTTATTTTGAGTTCTTCTGTTAAGTTTTGCATCTTTGCTCAAGGTCTGGGGTTGTGGAGTGAGACAGATACTACCCTCTGTCTGACCACATCTGGCAATGCCATGGAGGATGAGGTAGGTACTCCCTTCCCCATCTTAGCTCTGCATGCAGATCAAGATAAATAAATCATGTGTTGAACTAGACTCCTGAGTGACAAATTTGTGTGGTTTTTTTTTACCAAGGTCTCAGTCTCATTCAATCCACAGAATGGATCAGGGTTTAGGCATGATGCAGTTGTTAAGTGAGGGAGGTTTTTAATCATGTTTGCTGCCAAAGATGAAAAGAATGTAACAAATGACTAATGGATTTTACCCTGGTGCTTGATGCAGGAAGAGCAGTCTCAACAAAATGTCGTGCTGCTCCAACAGTCTAATCTAGATCCTGCTCAAAGTCCACAGGAAATGTATCAGCCAACCTCTAACTGTGCAGCTATGCGTGTGTGAAGTGAAATTCTCCAAGGACCATAATTTGGACAGATCTGAGCTGATTTTGAAGGGGGAAGGAAGAAGGTACATCTCACTGCTAAACTTAAAGCTGTTTCTCCAAATGGGAGACACAGTAGAAGTTTTTAATGAAATGGTTTCCCCACTCTTTTGCATTTTTAAAAAAACCTGCTTCATTTTATTGATGCTTTTTTCCTAAGATGCCCAGGCCAAGAAGCCCTCTACACATGGCAGAGAAAAACTATGAGCCAACGAAAGCCATCCCTTTATAAGAGGTAGGAAGTGTTAGGCTACTATAACAAGAATTAGTGTTCAGAGCCCAGTTGAAATAACAATTCCAAGGTGGTATTCCTACTCCCTGGTGGCTGGAGTGTAGCATATTTGCAGTTTACTTCTGCCATCATAAAACAGTGTGGCAGAATTCTTCTTGAAAAATGATGAAAAATACAAAGACCCCTCATGGCAGTAGTTTAAAGCAATTCTGTGTACATTGTAGAATGAAATGTTGCAAGGATCTTGGCAGCCAAATACCTTTTCTTTTTTTTGACAGAAAATAAATAAATATAAATATAAATATAAATATTGTATGTATTTATAAAATGTAGTTCTGCCACTTAAATGACAGCACTGTAAGTGATGCTCCATTAGAGTGCCAATGTGACTGCCCATTGCAAAGCATCTGTTGCATCACATCCACTCAGACTGACCCAAATAGGTGATTTCCAATCACCAATAGATGATTGCCTCTCCTGCAGTGCATTGTTTTCTCCCCCTTTCAGTAGATTTCATTTAACCAAACCAAAATAACACACATGGTATGTTGTATATATTGTGGGTTTTTTTGGTCAAAAATGCCTTTCTGGAAGGCAAGGGATGGATTGTGAAGGTAGGTTCTGCATAGCTCCTCTGCATCCTGCTGCCCATACAGCCACAGGCAGCTCCTGTACATGGGGTAGGGCACAGTTTACTGCTGGAAAAGCTGCCCCTTTGCTTTTCCCCATCACTGGCCTGTCCACAACTGCCAGACTGTCTGCAGGCTGCCTTTGCCTGGTGCTTGAGGGGCTGCTCATTGGTGCTGGAGTGGAAGGAAGGTGTTCTGCAGGCAGAGGAGGTGCCTGGTGGGAGCTGGGGGCATGGAGAGGGCTTTGTGTGGGACAGGGGCAGAGCAGGGGTGAGCCCCATGTGCCTGTGGTCAGTGAAGGAGAGGGCTGGAGGGTGCTGAGGTGCAGCTCTGCCTGCCTGTGCAAGCCACTGGATGATTGCAACTCTTGTAAGCCAAAGGATTGGGGGGTTTGGTTTTGGGGGTTTTCTTTTTGTTGGTTTTTGGTTTTGTTTGGCTTTGGTTTTTTATAAGTTTTTCATTCCTGGTGTGATTATTTCAAGTCACAATTAGACCCCAGCTCTCTATAGGAGTCTTTCTAATCAGCCTCTAAGACAAGTTTTTACTGCAACTCTTGCACATAGAGAATGTTGCTATTGTTGCAGTGAATACACTGGGATTCCACCTGCTTCATACTGTTTGCAAAATTTCTGTTTGTGGGAACATTTTCCCATCTGAGCTTCACACTTTGTAGTTGATCTCCCTTTCTGGGTATGATTGTGAACAACTAAATGTCCAAACCAAGACTGTACCTTGGTATAATATTGAACTAAACAGAATGTCAGTGTCACTTGGATTTAGCTCTCATGAAGAGTGAAGCAGAGCAGTGCACACCAGATTCAGCAGACGTAACTAAATTCAGGTTAGTCCAGGGAAAGAGTTCCTTGTTTAATCCTTAGAGTTGCATGACCCCATATACAATAAGATGATGGCAGGGAGCAGGGAAGAAAAAGCAAATTACCACATTCCATTGACTCTCTGCAGAGTGGCTTTTTCAAACCATCTTAGACTGCAGATTTGAAGAAGTATCTCAGTGGAAATTGTTTCAAAATTGCATTCCTTTAGTCAGCTTCCTGTTAAAGCTTTAACTACCACAGAACAGTGTATGACTTTGTAAAGCTTTATGTGATGTGACTTTCATGTCTCACTTTTCAACACAGCCTGAAGTTACAGTATGTGAGGTAAACAGCAACTGATCTGTGTTTGGATTTAATTTTGGAGCAAATCATGGTGACAATTAAAACAAGTCCTGAAAGCTGGCTGGAGCTAGCTGGGTAACATTCAGCAGAGGAAAACATACATGATTTCAAACCTCATTGAATTTCTGAGTCTGAAACCAAAGGGGTGAATGTGATGTCAGAGAGAAGAAATATTATACTGGAGTCAGTACCCACTCAGCAGCACCAGAGCTTATTGTACATCTCAGAACAGTAACATTCTGAAGTACAGTCAAATCTGATTTGCTCTCAGAAAGCCAAACCCCGTGAAGAATTTACAAAGCCTCTCTGGGTTCACCTGTACTGTGTATGAGAGCCTAAGCTTGTATCCACCTGAACTTGGCATGACTTGGCAGTCTGACACTCATCATTAGAGAGATTGGTAGAAATTGCATGGCTGTAGATGGGTTCAGCAAAGCTGTGCACTTCAAAAAGTCAGGCTGTTGAATGGCCATGTAGGCATGTAAAAGTTTCATATACACTTTCAAAATCTACACAGCTTCAGGTGGATGAATTGTGCTGGAACCTTTTGTCCTATTCATCAGCATTGGAGGGTTAAACAAGATAGAGTCCTTCCAAATGGTTTCACAGACATCAATACAGAGCAATAATATTGTCAGTTCTGGTATTCAGAAGTTAATATTGAGATTCCAGTAATTTATTTTTGAGTAGATTTTTTCATCCCATTTTTGGTTTTAATGCCAAGATTACTCATTAGATACATCTTTCCATTTTGCTGAGAGTTTCTAAATGAGAGCTGAAATGTATTCAAGGAAATAAAGATTTAAAGAAAACTTTGATGATAACAAACCAATATAATAATATATAATAAATGAATTCCATCTTCAATTAATTTTGTTCACTCATAAGTGAAATGATTTTACTGAGTAAAATTATCACAATTAACACAATCAGATGGAAAAAAAAATCTAAGAAACCCCCCAAACCCAATAATATGTAAATATCCCTGTTAAGTCTAAGAGTAAAATATTAGATCTGTAATTTCCATATGGAGAGCCATCAGGAGATAGTTTCAAGATAATAAATAGCAATCATTCAGTGAAATTAGCAAGTAGGACCTTCAAAGTTAACAACTAGGTAGTGAGTCTTCACATAACCTGTATTTAACTTAAGGAGCCTAATACAAGATGTTAAGGATGATAAAAATTCTCTTCACTCAAGAAGCTCCAGAAAAGATCTCAGAAAAGGTCACTGAAAGCTCTTGAATATGTGGAGAGCATGAGCCAGGAAATGATTCAGGCACAAGAAGCTGGAGGTTGAGTGAGTACATGAGGAAAGTCCCACAAAAATTAGTCTTTTATTATATTCTGCTCTGTCATGCACTTTCTGGAGACTCTTGGAGATAAGGAACTCAATTAGATGTGTTGTTGATCCGCTGTGGTTGCTCTTCTGCCCTGAAACTGAAAGCCTGGATATCTGTAACTCTGTCTCCAGTAGGGAGACACTGAAAAAGCTGAGGGTCTTCAGCTGACAGGAGGGTGCTGAAGGAGTTTTTGAATATCTCAGATCTTGTGATTGTAAGTTATTACTCATCAAATCCTGGAATTCTGGATGCTTGGGGTTTTTTGAAAGAATGCTTTTAAACATACAAAAGAAAACACTTTTCTTTCTTGAAAGATGGGAAACTTCTACAGTTTGTTGCTCCAGGAGGTTGTAGAGGCCAATATCACCTGCAGCTTCAAGGAGGCAGCAAACAAACTCATTAACAAGACTTCATTCACATTTTAAAAGGAATGTGCAAAGATCCTTCCGGAAAAAATAGTGGGTGACTGGCAGCATTGAAGCATCTGATGGCAAAATGGCAAAACTCATGTTCCACAAATAATGTTTCCTCTTGTCACCATTTGCAACAAAATGCTGGCCACAGTCTTGGATCTGACCTAGCAGGGAGTTCTTCCTCAGAAAACCAAGCATGGGTTTTGCTGCATCTCATGAAAAATGTTGTGGGAAACTTGCCTGAGAGGAATTCAAACTCCTGCAGGTTTTTTGTTAACAGTTTTTAATGGTGGTGTGGCCACTTAGTTCAAGGCTAAACATGGATGCAAAAGTAGAGCTTGGAATTTCTACAGAAATGTTAATTTGAATGGTGCTACCAAATAGCTATAGAAATAATGTTATCATCTCTTTAAAAAGTCAATTTACTAATCTGTTTGTTTTTTACACTGCTTGTTTTTCTGCATATAAGAAATTCTGTCTCTTTGACATCCTAGTTAATAGATCATTCAAACTTTTAAAGATATCTTTAATATCTTTGATATTTAGAAAAAAAATACAACATGGACCAGGCTTAGTAGATTCTAAGTGCTGTCACTTCAGTTATATTGTTCTAAACCATTAAAATGAAAGGAATAGAAGAGAAACAAGAATTCTGTCATTGAGAGAATTTTAAAGTGCTTTTCCCTGTACAAGACAATTGTAATAGCTCTCCTGAAACACTAAGTAGTCCCTTCAGCTGTCACTGGAATAATTCTGTTTCAGATATATGTTAGCAGAACAGAAAACTACTACTAAATTTAGAGATTAGTGTTAGTCATAAGAGGAAGAGCTTCCTGGGAAAGCTGAGAAAGAAACATTAAAAAAAGGAGTTTTATTGATTTAATTAATTTCCTTAGAGGGTCTGATTCTGGTTTAGAGAATGAACCCTGAAACTGTTCCTACTTTCTCTCCTCACAGGTGGGATGTGTATTCTCTCCAGGAGATCATGCAGTCATCCTCTGGTAGGGGCTGAACACTATTTTTAACAGCTGGTTATCCCATTCTCATGTACCACTATGCTTTTCAGGATCATCAATCATTTATTTCCACTGATGCATCAGAACATGTGGTCAGCTGTGATGTGGCTTTGATGAAAAACATATGGAAAAATTCAGACTTCTTCTGCCAGAATGATTTTGAACATGTTGTATACGTTTTGTGTTTGTTTGTTTTTTTAATATGTAAATTAGATGGATACTTTTAAGAGAAATCTTCTGTTTTCATTAATTCTGTATTCCTGAGGTATATTCCCTGAGCCTGAGGTATGTTCCCCAAGCCATACAGATAAATTATAGTGAAACTAGCTTTAATGAGCTCAAGTATCTATAATATGTATTCTTGGTTTATGTTATGAAAGTTAGTCAATTTAACTGCTCAAGGATGTGAGGCAATGTGAATGGTGTAACACTAAATTTTGACTTTAGCCAGAACAGGTTTCTTCAGTGAGCCCAAAGAAATCTAAGTCACTGAGACAAAGTCTCAGTCAGAAACTCTGTGCATATCCAATTACATGATATTTTGAGTAAACACAGTTTGTTTAATGAACTGTAAGAAAGACCTAGGGGTAAAGTCAAGCATATAGGGAACTGTTGTGCCATCTTAGAGGCCACAGGCTAAAATAAAGTTCCTTCCTGTGCACCTGGTTAGGCTCATATTAGGTGAATTTGTTCTGCTTACTCTGCAGCCAAATATATTTGTGGTGCATATATTCAGCACATTTTTCCATTAAGTGAAATCTGATGATTTTGTTAAAATATTACTATGTTGCAGCTTAATCAGAGCTGTTAGGGACGCCAAGATTAGCTTTATTCTTGCAAAAGATCTTCACTTCTGTAAGGTAAACCTGAGGTAATTAGCATGGGACAGACCTGTCCTACTGATGTCACCACACTCAGTGAGTTAAGGTGTACAGACTCTTTACAGGGAATTCCTTCTCCTAAACACATGAGAGGTGTTTGAACCTGTTTGAGCCCATGAATTGAGATCCTCTGCTGACCAAGGTTTGTGTGCTTGTCTGGAGAAGTCTTGTTTCTCCTCTTGTCTGCAGGCATGCTATGAGGGAGCAGTATTCTGCTGCTTTGAGGTAAAGAGTCCATTCATCCCGAAATTTCCAAGCTGCCTACTGATAACTTTGTTGCTGAACAGTTTATAATCACAAAAAAACCCCCTTCAGTAGTGCTCAATCCGGTGTAGGTTCTTCTTTGTGATGCTTGAGTCTCCATAGGAAAGCTGTCAGAAGAGGCTGGTTTTGTGCACTAATTGACTTTGATGAGGGTGACTCTGCTTTGAAGGCTGTCAGTCAGAGGAAATTTAACTCACACTCATTTTGTGTTGCTGTTGACATCTCGAATTCACCAGGACATAAAGGCATGATATTTCTATTTCATGTTTGTTTGTTGATACGAGAGTATTGGGAACATTAACACTTATGGGTCTGAGGCATTAAATTGCTGAAGTTCTAGATAGTTTAAAACTCCAGTAGTACTTACTTTATTAGCTTTCATGTTCCCAGGAACAAACATATATGCAAAATGTTATCTATTTTATCAACTTTAATTTGTACACCCAGCAGCTCTGCAATGAATTTTGAAACATAATGTCATCATTGGCATAATTTCAATATTATAGTTTCTCAGAGGTTATCAGCTTTTAATCAATTACTGAAGTAAATAAAGTACAAGACTTTCCCAGAGCAGCAAGCACACGTCTCCTTTTTCCAATCAGTCTCTTTCCTCTATGTATTTCTGTTCTGATACAAGGTTAATGCCCTCCTTACCTATATTTTTCATGTTTTCCCTATAAACAGTTGCAAGAAGATACATGCCATTTTAGCTAAATACTTCTTGGAGAAAGTATGTGTTTAAATTTTAAATTCAAAGAAATTAGCTGCTTTTTTTTCATATCATGTCTTTTATCTTTAAGAACATGGAATTAGTAGTAAAAGTTCAGAACTGTTCATTGTTGTCTACTCCATTTTATGCTATTTAGGCAAGAACTACATACAGGGACACAAAACTTGCAGTCAAATGTCCAAAATCTCTATCTTGATTCTAGAAAGTTTATTTTAGATATCTAAACAAGAAATAATTTGTTATGTGGATTTTCTTAGCCCTTCAGAAGTTCTAAAAGAGAAAATAAAGTGCTTGGTACTGTTCTATAGGTAATCATCCAAAAAGGAGTTATGGTGATTCACAGAATCCTGTTAATAAAATTCTAATTTCTTTTTATCATGTGGTGATCCCATTTCATATTAAATTCCTCCATATTCAGACCTTGAAAATTTCTAATCTGCACATTTCTTTGTCAATAGGAGGGAAAACTAAAAAATCCACAAGGTGTTCTGAGGGAGCTTTCTGAGAAAGCTCAGATTTAGGTAGGAATTCAGCGTTGGAGGTTGACTTACAAAGCATAACATGAGCCTGCCACTGAGGTCTCAGGAATTAGAGATTCTGAGAGAAAGCAATGCTCACTTACCATGTTCATCCAGTAGTATGTTGTCAGGTTTGATGTCCCTGGAAAATAAGGAAAGGAAAACATTACATTGTGTACCAAATGGAAATCTGCAATTTTAAAGTTTTCCCATTTGGGTATGAGGACTAAATCACTTAAATCATTACAAACCCAAAGAAAACCATATAATACAGAAAGGCAAATGGTTTTATCAACATAATTTTGTTGCCCTGAGAAAACATGCATACTAAAGAGGCTCTCTAGGTTTCCATTTATTGTGGTTTTGTTTTCATATGGTTAGCATTGACGTGGGTCTGGTTTTCAAGATTATGTCTTTATTCTTTATAGCAGCAGTAAAAATGAGAAGGTAGATTTGCATCTAGAAGGTGCCTGATTGCTTCAGGGACTCCACATTTGACAGAAATCATTTAATTGGAAACATAGGTGGTTTGCCCTGTCTGCCAGACCCTGCTAATCTGCCATGCATGGTCACTCACAGCAGAGTACTGTGACCTGTCTTGTGTTAATTAATTGAGTATGTCCAGCAGCTCTGCTTTCACTCCCAAATCCCCACTTGGCTGTCTGCTTCCAAGTACCATGCTGGGGAAAGAAGCAGGGATAAGGGAAGGTGGAGATTACAACAGGTGAAGCACCAGCTCAACTCTGTCATTCCTGGCACAAGAGAACAATATTGCCCTAGAGAGCTGCACTTTCAGGATCATTTTCCATTGACCTAAGTTCATGCTGCTGTGAGGAGGGATGGGAACATTTCCCCACCACTGCCAGGCATTCCCAGCCGCTTTCTTGGTCCAGAATTATTGCCATTGGTGTGGAGCTGCTCAGGGAAGATTCATCTCTTGTCTTTGCTGGGTTAGGTCCTGGTTTGGCTCACCCTGCAGCTCAGGGAGCCTGATGTGGCAGTGTTGTGTGGCACTGCCCTGTCACTGGCACTGCACTTCATGCACCTTTGAAAGTGTTCCTGGTGAGGCATTGCCAGAGTGGCAGAGGCATCTGAGTACCTCGAGCAACAGTTTTGGCCTTGGGCTGAATTTGCCACTTATCTCAAAAGACAAGGAACCATAAACTGGCAAATTAAGCTCTTGAATGTCTGCAAATAAACTGCAAACACTCCTACCTCTGGAATCTCTTTTAGATAAGAGATGGCTTGATTGTTTCAATTTAAACATTTCCTAGGAAAGTTTTTTCATAACATGCCCATGAACGGAATAATCGAAAAAGTGAAGTGTTGCAAAAGGAAAATGTGTTACAACAGGATATTTATTTTCCAAATTTAAAGTAGAGAAAGACTTCTAAAATAAACATTATATAGGAATAAGATAGCAATAACAATTCTAATATGTTATTGCTTGCATGGTATGAGCTCAGTCATCACCTAAATTTTGCATCTTTATTGACAGAAGAAGGAAACCTACACTTTCCTTAGCATTCTGGATTCCACACTTTCTAGCCCTTGCTGAGAATCATATGAAATTATGAAGTATTCTAAGATTATTTTTATAACTTGTGTAGAAGCATCTGAGGAATCAGGATAAATAAGAAATTAGTTTGAATAATTCTCTGCACATTTGGCAATCATGTAGAATGAGTATATATATATATATAAAAATATATATATGTCTGTGTAAGGAACAGGATCTCATTATGAATAACTATCTGGAATGGAAATTTAAAGTTACACCAATATTTCAGTGTGAAATACTGTTGTCTGCACAACTTACAGGCTACCTATAACTCTGATTCAGCAGCAGTTCTAGTTATTTGTGTAATAAAAGGAACATCTGTCCTAGAGCCTATTTCACCAAAATTCTTCCAGACTCTGAGTTCTGTCTTTTCTGCTCCCTGTAATTACTTGCCATATCATTTATCATATTATAGTCTTTCCTTTCCTGATTTCATAGGGGTGAGGTTGTGAGACAAACTGTGGGAATAAATATATTTGTTCCTATTATGAAACATGGTTGTGTTTTATTTGAATTTGGAATTTTGTGTTTCGTTGAATTTGGTTGAATTAGCATAGGAGATTCCATGCAGTTCTAAATGTAATGGTGTATATAACATCTCAGCTGATGAGACAGTTTTTGAAAGAGCTACTGCTCAGATGGTTTCTATATTTGCTAGTGACAACACGGTCTTAGGTTTCTGATAATTGTTTTGTGATAAGGGTTGGAACTGGGATTTCCTGTTGAATAATCTTTGTGGTTGATTCATGAGTTGAAAATACAGCAATAACTTTCCATGGGAATAAGTAAGTAGTAGCTTTGACAAATGAATTAAATATTTTAAACTTTGTCTTCACAAACTGACTCTGCACTTCTCACGTGGGTAAAAAGATTGGGGGTCATACACAAGTACATTTGGGTATTTTTGTGGCCTCCTAAAATCAATGATTCAATAACATTCCAAATTCTTTTCCCAGTTTAAGAAAATTAAGTATTGGAATTACAGTCATTAGCACTTCACCAGCAATAAAACTGATCAAAAGGAGAAATTAATCCTTATAAGCTACTGCCATGTTTATAACAATACAGCACACAGAGATTGCTCATTACCAAACAGTGCATTTTCTACCTTTTTTAAAAAAAGATAAGTTCAAATAATTTGAATACCTGCAATGGTATTGCATCATTAGACTATACAGTTTTATAGCCACCAGAAAAGACACTGACAAATCCACTTGACAACTGTATGTATCATCAAATATATTCTTCACCCAGTTTGTTCTGTAATGTTCAGAGAGTTGAGTGGTGAAATTAGATCTGTGCTTATCTTTCCGTGACTAATTCAGGCAGTGGCTGATACTTGATACAGATGTGCACAGACCATAAAGCCTTTCCCACCTGAGGGATGTTCCCCACTGCTGCTCTGCTCATTTTGCTCAGAGGCAGGATGGATGCACATCTGCACCGCGGGGCACAGGGCCTTGCACACAGCAGCGCAACCCCTCGGTCCCTGAGGCAACCTGATGGACTCACCACCCTGCCTCAGACCTCAAACAGGCTGTTTTAAACTGCTTTTACAACAAGTAAACATCGTGGGCTGTCCTAAGCCAGAGGGCAAACAAGTTTATTAAGTAAGACAGTGCTGTTTTGGGGTTGCATGCCTGGGGCCATGTGAGATGCACGGATCCCAAGGCAGGCAGGAAGGACAAGCACGGGGTCACTGTGCAGAGGGTGCCTTCCAGCAGCTCTCTGCTGTGGGATTGTCCCCAGCCCACAGTGTGCACTAAAAGCTCTGCTCTCCAGAGGCAGCTTGTTCAAAACTCCAAAAACTGCAGAGGAGCAAGGGCACTGCTCTGCCCTTGCACTGCCCTCTGCCAGCCAGGTGCAGGGCAGAGAGGGTTCAGTGGGGTCAAGCAAAGGCTTGGCAGGCCCAGGTGCACTAAAAATTACTGGATGTATTCAGGACTGAGGGCTCCTGGAGTTTGCTATATTTAGTTCCTCCAGATAAATAATTAAATTCACTAAACTGTCACCATGAAATTTCCTAGTTTTCTGAGCGTTCATATTAAAATAGGAATTCTCACTTCTCAGATGAACTCTACTTGTGTAAACAAGAGATTGTTTTTGTAAATGCTGCCATTGTTTTTACATTCTTCTTGAGAAGAGTGTTGAATGACAGTTCTTCTGACCAATGTGGTTGAGAGGTGGGAATTCCACCCTCCAATCCATGGTCACCTTTCTAAAAGTATGTAATAGGGTGAAATAAACAAATCAGGGTTTTCCACCCCTGCTCCTCTTTCTCTCAACTTTCTGAGTCTCCGTGTGGTCATTTCAGAGTGGCAAACAGTGACACTAAACCACTGTTTTAGTGAATTTAGAAGATAAATTCTCTTAGGCAAGTTAAATTTAAACATACTATGTAAGTTTGATTTGATTAAACATCAATTTTTCTGAAAAATTTTCACATTAGCAACATATTTAAACAATGTCAGGGTGTGAAATGCAGCACCTTAACTTCAGAGTTTTCCTGTTATACATATTCCTAGTTAAGAGAATTAATTGAAATACTCATTTCATAATCCAAGTGCTTTGAAGAAGCTCATAGGAGAAACTGATGGACTTTTGCAAGGATCACACTCACCATGGTTTGGATTCAGACATGCCCTGGGTTCCCTCTGACCATTCATCAAGCAATGACCAGCAGAGCTATGGAAGCATCCTTAACATTGATTTTATAAATACAACTTTGCCAGTCTGTACCAGTACTACTCCAACTGTTTTTGTATACAGATATATCAGAGCCACACAGAAATGAGAGTAGAGAAACCTTCAAAGTCTTTTGCTCAGTGACAGGACAAGGCATAACTAACATAAAAGCTGGCTCAAGAAACTCAAAGGTGTGAACAATTGAGAAAAAAAGAGAAAAATCCCACAATTTAACTACCACTTGTTGATATTGCCCATGAAACCATTTCTAGATTTCTTCAATTGCCTTAGCTACAAATACCAAAATAAAGCTGCCTGAAGGATGAAAGCTGATTAAGAAGATGCTGCATATGATTTCCAAGTAGGAAAGAACAATTATTAGTCTACTTGTATCTTCTATGATATTTAGGCTGTGTATGCATCCCATGTCTTGAAGATTTTCTCTGCATGCAGTAAAACCACACATGTGGCTCAACTCATGTTCACTGCCTATGCCAGTCAGAGAGTCCTCCTTGGAGAGGCTCACAATGTTATAAAGGACTTAGGTTCAAGAATCTGCAGCTTTAATTACTTTTTCCATCAGTTTCTTTCTGATGTTATTAAGTGAAGTAGAAGCAGGTTTCTAAATCAAGAGGTGGAGAAGTCATGCAGTCTTCATCCTTCAAGACCCGAGTGGATAAATCCCAAATAACCTGTTCTGATCTGAAATCTGAGCCTGTTTTGGGAAGAACATTATACCAGAGGCCTCTGGAGGTCCCTTCCAGCCTGAATTAGTCCGAGTCTATGAAAAATAATGTATCCAAGTTCAAAGACTGTCTTACTTCCCCTCCTTTTGACTTCAAGGAAGTTCATGAAAGATTGAAAAATCCGGTGAGAGAACTGTATATGTGGAATTTAGTGAGTCTTTGATATAGCCCATAGCACTTGGCAGCTACTGAGAGCTTTCACCTCTTAAATTCTATCATGGGGCTTGAATGCTCATGAAGAATACAGTAGGAATAAATAGCCTATCTTCACCTTGAAATGAGGCTGAAATTGAAATGCCCTGCAGTTCAGCACTGGAGAGGTGTAACACAATAGTTTTTGGCTATGTAACTGGTAAAAGAATAAGGATTGCATCACCTGAAGAGGACTCTGAGAAATCTCAGTAGTATTGAACAAATCTAGATTACTGTATTGCCAGTGTTAGATAAAATGACAGGAATTATATATAATATATATATATATATTCATCAAAAGTGGAGATTCTGAGTTGCTCACCTGGATTAATGACCATAAATAACATTCCATAACCTTCTAGAGATAACACTTTTGTGTCTTTGTTATATTAAATAATTGTGAAAAAAGGACTGAAAACCATATGATGATGCCACTTGCTCTAAAACTTGAAATTCAGTACAATCTCAAAAAAAAAGTTTCACGTGATAAGTTCAATCAGGACTTGATGTCTTTTTGTCTCTGTTTTTACTGACTGGACTTGAAACATTCATCTACAAAAGAAAGGAGTATCTCTGATGAATTCAACCATGAATTTCCCAGTTTGCTCAATAAGAAATTGATGGCTGGTTCATCAGCTACCACTTCACATTGATACTAATTAATTTTAAGCAGGTAAATGAACAAATTTACATGTGAATCACTAAAAACTCATTGGCTGACAGTGAAGGCAACCCATGCCCTTGAAGAACGCTAAGGGTTTTTTCTCAAAGATAGTTGCAACATATCCACAGAGAAATTAAATCAGATGGATTTTGCATTCTCATAAGGATGCAAAAGAAGCAGGATTCAGACAAAGCCTCTTGAGGTCAGTAGAAGGATAACACTGGTTTCAGTCAACACTGTTTCCTCTTTAACTGAAGTTTTCTAGTCCATTTTTCTCTTTAGTGCTAACAACCCAGCTGTTGTGTAGGATAAACCTTAAAATATTGAGTTAAAGCTTTTTCTTAATCATGCAGTTTGTGTCTAATGATAATATCTTTTTCCTTACATAGGAATAGGCAGTAAGATTCATACTAGGTGCATAGCAGTTCTCAACAGCCATAAAAAGGGCAAAGAGTTGGGAAACATAAGCTTCAGCTATAGATTATTTGAATTCACATGAGACATCACTGGATCAGAGCACTGAACTGAACCATATAATGTATGATAAATGGTTTTCTTCTGGTTATGGAAAGAAACGTAAACAAATTCTGATTTTCACAGAGAGGGACCTTATTTCCTTCCTATTTATGATTACACTCACAAATAATACAAATGTCCAAGGTATGCACTTATAAAAGAAATGACTGCATAGATATTGAGGTTTTCTTTAGCTGAATTTATTGACACTTTGGATAAAGGCAAAACTAATATATATTAGCTACTGTAAAGCCAAGGGATTAATTTTTCCAAACATATTTAGCTTCTGTGAGGGTGGCACAGAAATGAAGTATCTTCCAGAGCTGAACTGTGCAGGGCATCTACCAGGAGGACTTACTCAACAAACAGCCTTAATGAAGTGTGATGCATCTTTTCTTCCTTTCATCAACACCACATCACTCCTTTATCTTTTTATTTTTCTGTTCCTGACCAACATTGTTCCTAGTTTCCAGAACTGCTCAATGGTTTCAAAAAAGGTTGTAGTAAGAAAAAGTGAGTTTTTTACTGTTATTTACTATTAGATGAATGGGAATGAAGGACTTTGACAGCTCCAGACCTCTGATTACCTGTTCACATACCACTCACTTAGATCTCAGCAGTAATTGCTGCCACTTAATGTCCTTTCATTAAAAGATCTTCAGAGCCTTCTCTTCCTGTTCAAACGGATGTTGTGATATTATATGTTCCTGTGCATCACTGTAATTTTGAAATTTAAACAGTTCAGTAAAACTGAAAATAAGCTGAGAAGATGAGGTATTAGATTATTCTGTTTTTCTCTACAATTCCCACACCTGGGCTTTAATGCTGAAATGAAAAATCCATAACAACTTCCAAGTACTAGTCTGGTAGCAAGCACTCATATGCTCCTAATCAAACTCCCATCATCCAGTCCATTATCACATTTTGGAGCCTTTTCTTTCCATGGGACAACCTGTGTGTCATTTTCTAGTCTGTAAGAAAGATATAACTGCTGTAATAATTTTGACAAGTGAAAAAGCTCTCACCTCTGGACACTCTACCTCTCCCTATGTACATTTAAAGAATATCTGGCTCAAAGGCTTGGGATTGTAGTTCCAGTCATATACAAACAAGGGTCTGTGATGCTGAGCTGTGTGGTGCCTGGAGTTCCTTTCTAGTTTAGTACTATTTTTTATTATGTGTCCATGACAATTCTGGATTTTCTTAACACTTGTACTAGCCAATTTTATACAGCTCTGAAAATAACGCTGTTAAAGAGGATATCAAAACATGTTTATTTACAAATGCCTTTACTGGAATAAGCTTGTTATTTTCCTATTTTAGCCCCATGTGGAAATGCACAAATATGAAAACATCTTCAATTCTTTCCTTGTAGCAATAGGTGGCAGTAATGATATCTACATTTGTCTGGAAGGCCAGTGGGCTTTGGAAACACTGTATTTGTCAGTTTTAACTTGCATAAATAGTTGTAGTAGATACTGTTATCCCAGGTTGAAGAATATAAAGGAAAAATAAAAGAAAAATTGCCTTTTAAAAATAAAGGAATCTTATAGCTAATCTTTCATATTTCTGGGCATAAATATCTAGGTAACAGTCTTCTTTGGCTACATTCAACTTCAGAATTTACACAGATGTCAAATCAAAATAAAAATATTAAACACAGACTATTTCATCATGTTCTTATTGAATAACCAAAATTGCTTTACCACAGAGGTAATTATATACTGCAATAGCAAGAAAAATATGCAAAGATTCTTAAATGTTATAAAAGCTAGAAAGATTTGCCCAAAGGAGTCTGTGAATCTGTACTTCGTCTCCTCTGTGCTGCATTGTATGATATCTCAGAGAAAGGGATTGTAAAGTACCACTGCAGCCTTTTAAACTGAGTTTTCACATAACAAAGCCCAGGTTATATCAACCAGGATTTGTCTTCCTGACACAATGGTTCTTTTCCAACCAAACATTTACAAGCACAAGCAGGCAACCTATGGTTAGTTTCCATTTTGCCTGAAGGACTTACAGTAATGACAAATGTGACACTTCCTTTGCTAGAACTGCTTTCTAGAGTTAACATTACACAGGTACAGGGCTTGGAATTCCATGCAGAGCTGAAGGGAACCTGGGACAACTGTCAACACTGTGATGCCAAACATCACTGCATAAAAAGCTTCTTCAGCCAAAAGTTTCTTCAGGTCATGTAGAGGAGTCGTGCAAAATCACCACAGAGCAGAAATGCTTGATAATCTCACAGCTGATGACTCTAATCTTTCCTGTGCTGTAGAGTCAAGTATTGCTGAGACCTTCTGTGTGTACAAGCACAAGGGTCAAACCACTCCACGTGAATCAGCTTTCAAGAGCAGGTGACACCTCTGATAACCATGGGAAGGGCACAACTCATTAGGCATTAAATGGAGTGTGGCATTTGGAAAGAATTATCTGATACAGCAGGGAATGGTATGCATTGCAATGGTGATGCTTCCTTCCCTAAGCCTGTGTAGAGAACTTTTGACTAGAAATAAGGGAGACTGTACTTGGTGTGTATTCTGCCAACAATTGCAATACTATCAGTTTCCTTCCAGTAGAAGGCATAGGCCCTCTTCCAATTTTCATGGGCAGAAATCCATGTGTGGAACTGAATGAGAGAAGAAATTGATGACATTTGCCCTCTGCCTAAAGACAAATCAGGAGAGCATTGTTACTGATAAGCGCATTTGGCTTCATCTGTTGTAAAATCCAGCATCGTAAGTGTGATGTTTTGTAATGACTGAAATTCATATAGCTGCTCCTTTGTTCTTCTCTGCATGAAATATGGAATAAATCCGTTCAGATGTATTGCATCCCCAAGAGTTTGCTCAGCTTATCAGGCAAATTCAAAAAGAAAATTACCAAAATTCCAAGCACACAGGTGTGCTTGTCAGCCACTGTTCATAGTGTGTAATTACTGTATAATATCCCTAATATTTACCTTAAACCCTCTACCAACTTCTATACCTAAAAGTTCATGTGCCACCTGCTAGAACAACAGTATCCACAATAATATTATCACATTATTTACCAGCTGTTTCCTTCATCCATACCACAGTGCACCCAATTACAGTCAACATGGCTGGCAACTGAAGTGTGGTTCAGCACTGTGCTCCTCATGTGCAGGGCAGGGAAAGAAACACCAACTTCTAAAGGTTTCAGGCTTTCAGCAAGTGCCCTGGCTCAGTGCAGCAGTGAAACTTCCCAATAAGCGCATTTTCTGCTGATCTGAGTTTCAGCAGCACAATGCAGCAGGGAGCAGGGCAGCAGAGCAGCAATCAGGAAACAGGCACGCCAGGCTGTGTTGTTCACTCTGATCTGAAGCGCAAAATGACCCTCACTGCTGCCAGCATCTCCTGCTGGCTTGTGCCTATGACATGGGTATGAGTATTTGGACCTTTATTCCTCAAACAGACCACCTCACATCCCATAATATACACAACCAGGACATATCACCAAGAGGATATTGATTGTTTTCCACAAACAAATGAATTTTGATGTTCTTCATATGCTTCCCCTTCATTAAATGAATTAAATTCATTTTATGAATTTAATGTATGCAAAAGTTTGCTGTGGCAGACCAGGAAAGGAGGTGCAGTCTATTCTAGGAAAAAAAAAAAATTATATTTCATAAATTATTAAAAACTGACCTGCTTCTACCTGAAATGTCAGTTGCATGTCCCATGACACTTTGTGATGTTGAGCTTCGCATATCTTAGTAATAGGCTACTGGTAAGAATAATTTTGTATGCTTTTAAGAAGGAATATTTGCAAACAAACTCACAGAGCAATAAATATGTGTATTACTGCATATTGCTGTTTAGAATAGACGAGACACTGACAGGCAACATTTGACATAAACCCAACTCCTAGTTCAGTACACCACCCTTCTGAGAAGTTTCACTATTCCAGATGTCAATAACATATTGCTTGTTGCCTGAAATCAAACAGCCAGGTATTCTAACTGCTCTTGAAGAATCTGGATGGGGAATTAGGTATTGACAATCCTGTTTGAGCCCACAGACTGTAATGCCAGCATCCTTATTAACTGGGTTACTAGGCAAGAATACAGTAGGGCTGAAGGTGAATTTAGACTCTGTGCAGAGAAACTGCTGTTACAGTAACTACTTGCACTGAAATGATTAAAAGGATTATCGCTATTTACTCAAGTGAAAATAGATATGGGATTCTGATCTCAGGTTAAAACACTTGGATTAGGGTCTGTTGTGAATTAGGCATATATATACCCATTTATTGCCATTAGATGTATAAACATCACATTTATTGGAGTGCAGAAGCCATTCATGTGACCAACTATTTTTAGATGAATTGAAAGCTTTATAAATTCTGTTAGCTTATGGATTTATTGGCTAGATTGGCTTGTTTGGGCAGACAACTCAAAAAGTATTGACTCCTTCATTTAAGTCTTGGTGAACTGTGGACTAAATTTTTAAAAACATAAGAAAAATCTTGCATGCTGTGTGAAATTATGAAAACAACTGGGAATGTTCTCAAGTGAAATTATTGCAAGGTGTTATCACAGAAGTGCAGGCAGGTGTTTAAGCCTCTTGCAGGAGTCACACTTCAGGCTCTCATTGTCTTGTTTGACGTCATCTCACACCATGAACAACGCAATCCTTCATACATGATTAATTGTGCTGTATTGAGAACACCTTGCACACTTAAGAATTTTTTTAGTTGCTACCATAAATAAAAATCCTTCTCATTTGCAGCATGAACCTTCTGAAGATCTGTACTGGCTTAGAAGGCCAGTAGAAGCTTAGAGGCTTAGAGGGAGATGTCTGTGGAGAAGCCCAGGTGTTCCTTGCTTCCCTCCAAGGCAGGTGGACTTCACAAGAGCAGCTGTTTGTGGCATGCAGGGAACCTGGAAATGCCACATAGTGATACAACTTTTTGTTGGTTGTGTACAACTGGAGCCAAATTTCAGCTTGGGGGTTAACATCTTGTCTCGTGTAAGGACACTTGTCACCAAGTGTTTCACAGGAGGGAACAGCAGGCAATGACCAACCCCACTAACTGAAGAGTTACAGTGGTCTGATGTATAGGTTCAAAAATACAGACAACTAAGGCTTAATAATTCCATTTCTCAGCTGTAGATCTTATATGCTATTCCTTTTTGACACTGTGTCTTCCAAAAGCAAATATTAAACAATAATGATGGGATAAAAGACTGTTTGCTGGAAATGTACTTCCCTAAGTTACATGCTCATAATTCATAGTTTCAGCAGTAGAGGTACTCTGGGACTCAGGGAAATAAGCTGGTACTTTAATCAGTGTTAACTCTCTTTACATTTGTAAGTGCATGTGTTTGCATTGGGGTGCATCTGTAAAACATTTCTGTGGCTTAGGAGATTTGCAGAAGACAGTTGAAGGAGCACCACCAGGGGAAAATTCTGCAGCATCTCAAATTAAGAGGCAAGTTGTGACTCTCTGTGGGTTTTAAAGGCAGAACTCTAGATAACTAATACGTTTAATTAGCATAAAAGCTGAGAAATGCAGCATCCTGGCAATAGGTTTTCCACTCAGCAAGTCTTGTTAAGTAATCATATTAGTAATTATTACTGATTATTGACAATACATCAATTAATTTTTATTGGATTTCATTCAAAATAGACCTCTGACACTCATTGAGTAGTCCTGTTGGTCTGAGATTTTTAATGAAGATCATGTCTTAATTATTGTAGCAGCTTGGGGAAGAAACATGGGAAGTACAAAACTGCATTTCCCCACATCATCACCTTTTCTAGAAATATGCAGAGAAATTAATCTTTATGTCCATGAATTAACTTTTATCTGCAGAGCTCTGAGCAGAGGTTTTCACAGCTGGTAAATAAAGCTGTTTGACCCCTACAATGACAAAGACATACCCAAAACCACTCAGTCTTCAGGAAATCTTATCCCACTGACTGGGAATTCACATACTGCCACCAAGCCCCTATTTCCTCTGTTACTGCACCCTTATGTTCACTCTCTCTGCTCACTCCTAACTTTGGCTTTTAGAGTCTGACTCCACAGCAGTTTTCTCTTGCCCATTCCTACCCCACTCTCTTCACTTCCTGGTCTTTTCCTCAGCCATCCTAGTCCCCCTCTGGACATCTCTGCCCCACTTGATGCAGGTAAATGATGTCCTTGTTTTGGTACCCTCAAATCCAGCTATCTCGCCATCAATTTCTCTTCTATTGTTACTGTCTGTCAGAAGAGAAGTTGCCCAAAATATTTGCAATCTAAATTCAGCCTGATAACACAGTAAAGACAGTATCTGAGTATAGAAAGAGGGCCCACAGTTTTATCATATAACCCTCAAATTTATCTTCTAATGTATCTGTCCATAATTAAAACCCCAAACCTAAAAAAAATGACATGTACACTAAGACTATCACTGAAATAAAATTTGAGACTATAATGTGATTAGACACAGAACAGTCACTCTGAAAGACCAGAAAAGAGAGATGCTCTGGTTTTCTATTGTGCTTTTCTTGGGCTAGAAAGGAACTCCTCTGCATTCAGAACACTACAAAAGTTTCACATTTATAACAAAATGAAGAGATAAATGTCTGAATTAAAATGGGTAGCCACTGGATAGAGGCTATTTCTCAATATTATTAGTCAGACCATAGAGATGATTTTGATCATCACTATAAAGAATGACCCAATTAATCTGAACACAATTTAATACATTTTCTTCTATTGAATGTGCACTGCCTACTGAGTGCTGTTCCCACCTTGCAAGGTCCCAGTTTGGCACAGTATTTTAATGTCTTTCCCTGCTGACAGTATTTCTTCGTGTGGAAGAGCACCACAGCTGCTGAATTGCAGGTTTGCCTTGTCTCCTCTGCTGCAGGAAAGCACAATTCTCCACACTGCATTATCCTGGGAAATTCCCCTGGGATAAATGTAAGCTGTGTATGCACGTGTTGGGAGAAGCAGAGGCTCATCAGTAGCACTGTCTGTCATACAACATCAAAGCTTTGAGCTGCTGTGCTTTGTCCTCTCTAAAACCCATCCAGGGGAGTTGGGACGGGATTTTACAGAGAATATAGGAAGGTTTGAAAATAACCTTGAGGGAGTGTCCTGAGGAGCATCCAAGGAGGGGTAGAGAGAAGAAATGCAAGGGAAAAGAATTGAAAAGGCAAATTCAGCATAACAAAACTGATTTGTATCTTAATTGCAGTCCCTGCTCACAGGATAATTTATTTTGAAAGAAGAAACTGTCAGATGACCACAATTACAACTCACACTCTTTCTCATCTCTCAGTATATCTGTGAAGTCAAAAGTTGCATAAAGGAGACCACATCTCACCTAAAATATTAAATGTGTACTGAAAGCTTCTGAATGCATTTCCAAGGCATGAAGGAAGCTCAAACTGCAATATCCATTAATGAAGTATCTTTTGCCATACCATGAACAGTTCACTCAATACCTGAGATTCAGAAGGCTACTGCAGGCATGAAGAAATCAAGTAAAAGGGCACTTTTTTCTTAAGTGTTTTTTTATTTCGCCATGTGTTAGAAAAACTTACATTGTAAGGAAATCTCCAAGGGAATGATAGACTATTTTATGTTTGTGTTGCTCATCCAAGCTGAAAAGTACATTGCCACTACTGAAGCAGAAACAGGAGAAAGAAACAATTGTCCATATGTTGATCTTGGTTCATAATTTGCTTAGCATGAAATTTAGTCTTTTTCTATATTCCCTTTTCCATCTACATACTTTAATCAAAGATTTAAAATGTCTTTAAGTTTTAAATATCACAGTGGATACTATTATGCCTCTGTAGAAAAAGTGCCTAATCATTTTAATTACTTAGTAAAAATTATTTGCACATAGTTATTAATACTCTTGATTATTATATTCAGTATAACAGTATCAACATGCTATTAATATGGTGGTCTTTGCTGGCATAAATCAGTTGAAAGCAGCACCCATACTAAAATCACTTGAAGCTTTAAAGGAACACTAACAATTTTTAAATGGATTTCTGTGAAAGAAAGAGATCTCTGATAACTGGTCACAAAGCTGGAATTAACCAGATCAGGTTTATGGGTGGAGACCTGAGGTAATTTTGAATATAAAGTGCTGCTTTAGTTCTTTCAGCATCTTCTGATTCAGTGTCTGAATGTCTAAAAATGATTCATGATCAAAATTTGAATACTGAGGAGTGGGGAAAGGAAAGAAACAAAAGAAAGGAAACATTTAATTTTATTATCCATCAATAGGATACTAAGTTATCGAGCTGAGGGATATGTAGCATTTTAGTACACATCATGAGCCCTAAAGGCTGCTTTTCGTGAAAGGGTAAGGTTATGTAAAAGGTTTATTAAAGAAAACCAGGAAGGGAAATGCAGAAACACAGACAGCTGATGGGGCTGCAACCAATGTTTGTGTTTGTGGTGTACACAACACAATAGTTGGTTCTTATTGATTGTTTCTCTGTTTAAAAACAGACACCCACAGAAGTGTAGATGTGATCTAGACACAAAGGAGTGTATGACACAAATCTAAAAGGAAGAGTTATTAATTCTTCTAGAAAGAATTTCGAACAATGCTATCTAAATCATAATTTTTTTACACTGATTTAAAGGTTTCCCTGAATCCTCCTTCATTTTATTGTCATTTAGCTGGAAAAAAAAACAAACAAACAAAAAAAACCACAACAAAAAAACCAGCATGTTTAGATCATATCTACACTTGCCTGGGTGTCTGATTTTAAACAGAGAAGCAATCAATAAACTATTGTGCTGTGTGTGTCACAAACACATTTAAGATGGCCTTGGTGTTCCAATAATGAGAGAGGGAAGATGAAGATGAAAGAAAGGGACAAGAGGTGAATTCATCTACTCACTTGAAAACTCAGGAAACACCTGCTGGCTTCAGTGAGGGTGTCTCAGCTGTGGGGTACTGGAGGAGTGTGGGTGTGATGGTATTTCTGGTATTTCACCTCAGTGAGGAACGGAGAACACGTCAGGCCCTCAATAAAAATTATATTGGTTCCAGTGGCAGGAACTGGAGCACCTGATGAGACATCATGCACCTCAGAGTGCTTCTTTCCTGTGTCTCTTTCCCAATACAGCCTGTTTTACTTTATTAGTAGTTTATATACTCTGTATATAGAATTGTCAGTATATTTCCACGCCAGCTTCATTTATTAGCAGTATCTTATCTGGTATATCAAATAACTTTTTCTGTAGCTAAACAGAAGTACAATTAATTTGTTCTTGTAGGGAGAGAAATCTGTTCAGAAGTTGAAAGGCTTGTTCTCTGTGTATTTGTATCTTGTGGTATCTAATTCTTTGTTAAGTGCATGATTGAAATTTAAATATCCTTTGTGCCTAGAATTTGTGAATCACTTTCTTTTTTCATCTTGGCTGGCTCATAAACATTCAGCAGGTGTTCAAGGCTTTATGGTTTGCATGGTGCTTCTTTTTTGACTGGTTTTGACATGTTTTCTGATTTACTTCTCCTATGTAGCTCATTGCTCAGTTCCTGTAATTTTCTTCAGAATAATGTGGGCTAGCGCTCGTTTAAAGAACACAACACAATGCCATGGAAGAGACATGGGAACACAAACTAAGACAATTCAATGAACTTGATCTGCTATGATCTTTGGTACTGTTAATAAATAGTAGTGTCATATTATGGTTATTTTTCCCTAGTTCATCTGCTTCAGACCCTACTACATTTTTTCTTCATCTACACACACTTACCAGAAAGTAAAAGGCTATTAGTATGAGCAGAAAGTAAGGAAGTGTGTTTCATTTTGTATGTCCAGTTAAATCTCAGGTTGGCACTATTCTGCCTGTGACACCTGTGAAAAACTAGGAGTAAATTTTCCATTTCCAAGTAATTTTCAAAACTATTTACTGCTTACATGCTTAATGGAAAATGTTATGAAGGGCAGCCTTTAAGCAGAGTTTGTTCTTTTGCTGTATGTTGTCACAAGTGAGACAAGGAAGGCCCATTTTAAAGAAGTGTCTAATCATTTAGATGTAATATCTTATTCCCAGACTGTTGAACAACTTGGAAGACTCAGCAATGAACAAACAGGTCCAGTTCTGAACACTGAGTAAAGTCTGTCCTGCTGGTAGCAGCAAAACAACTTTGCCCTGCAGTGGATCATCTGGCAGAGAAAAATGCAATGCTCAATTTGTCACCATTTTCCATCAGCTTTGGCCCACCCTGCACTGCTATTGAATTATTTGGAGCTGGAATAACTCCTGGTGCTATTCTCCATTGGAAACAGAACTTGGAGTAATGGAAAACCGACTGGTGACCACAGTAGCCACACAGCACAGACCTGCCAAGCCAGGCTCATTCCAGTCATATTGTGCTCAAAATAATTTTTATGTACACTTATATATGTACACATACACACATGAATAGTTTTGCATTAAATAAACCCCACTAAAATAAAAGTGTCCTGGGCATGCTGATCAAACAGCTAGTACAGTATCCCAAAATTGTGCTGGAAGGTTACTGCAATTTCCATTCCAGACATCTGCCACATCCAGCCTCCCCTCTAAGCAGATGAAAACCAATGGAGGCAGACGATGATGAGAAGTTGTGAGGGCGATGCAGTTAACACTTGCCCCTTAAAAAGAGAAAATGTGATTTTTTTTCAGTATGAGCATGTTACCAGGGCAGCAGCCACAGCACTGCAGGGCCAGCACTGCTCTGAGCCAGGGCTGGAGCTGCAAGAGAATCCTGGAAGAGACAACACTGGAGCTATTGCTGGAGGAACGGATGAATGGAAACAGGCAGCCTGCTTTGGTGAGGAGGCAGGTGGTTTGATTGAAATGGATGAACAACTTCATTTGTGAAAGGAGGAGGCTGAGTTACTCATGGCTGAAATAAGTTTATTCAGCCTCTGATGAGAAAACTTTTTGCATTATTCACTGGCATTATACAACCAGTTCTGGAAGGAATGTGTTTAGTCATACCATCTTGAAATGGCAGAATCCCAGATTTGATCCAAGGTTTGAGAATGTTTGAGATGATGTATACTGTAAGAAGCCTTTCTGTGTGTACTGGGATCCAAGGATCTATAAGAAATACCACCTATACAGCTTTAAAATAGTTCTTTTATGTGAGAAAAGTGGAAAAAATGTGAGAAAAGTGGAAAAAATATAATTACAGCAGGGCTGTGAAAAAATAAGGGTTTTCAGTGTAACTCTTATCTGTGACCAACAATCTCAATATTAAGTTAACTGTTGTATAAGTTAAGTGAAAAATTTACTCAGAACAGTCTTCAAATAATAGCTTGAAACTTGGATTTTTTCTTTATAAAGTTTTTATAATTCTGGGTGAATATCCATGCAAATGCAAACATTTACAATAGAGCTGTGAGACACAGAGCAGCATTTATTATTGTGCCATCATAAATAAATCCACTATTGCAGAATTATGCATGACAAATACAGATTTTATACACGCGGATGTGATTAATAAAAATTGCAAGTTTCATAAATACACCAGAACAGTAGTGGGTTTTACTCTATTTATAGCTAAATTTGTCCCTGCAGTAACAATAGTCCTATAGCTGAAATGATTGCCACATTCAAAGTACACACCACCATCCACATCAACAAACACAGAGGCATTGCAGGGCATCTCCAAGGGGAACTGGCATAATCCTGATCTCCTCACTTCTGCATCCATTCCTACGTGCCTGGGAACTCCTGCCCCCTTCAGTACCATTTCCTTTTGTAGCAAATTCCTGGGGCCACAGGTTAGAAAAAAACACTCTGATGTGTTGCTGGAATCAATAGCAATGGAAACCTGAACACATTTCATACATAGCTGTATATTAGGAATTAAACTCCTCATTCACAGCCCATATATTCAGGTCTTTATGATACTGCAGTTTGAAAATACACCAAGCCAGTCTGATAAATTGTTCAACTATTCTTTTTTTTTGTAGCCAAGACAACATCCAGGAGTGGGCTCTCTCAATGACTCTCTGTCTTACTAACAGTTTTTTTCCTTTCTGCAGCCGACACATTCATTTTAGAATGAAAGATCTAATATAGTTTTGTAGGTCAGCATGTGAATGCTGACTGGAAGCACTTGGTAACAAGGATATTGTTGAGGCCTGCAGCCACAAAGTATAAGCAGCAAGCAGCTCACTGATTTCACCTCCAAATGAGCTGGTGTGTTTGCAATGATAAAGCAATGCCTAGATGTGTCCTCACTGTGCACCTCTGCTAGCTCTGCTCCTGAACTAATTTAAGTCAGTGCTGCACTCCTGATGCCAGACATTCTACAGAGGTTTAAGGCAGCTGAGGACCCATCCCACAGACTGCTGCTCCAGCTGGTGTTGAGATAGAAGGCAGAATGTTCTGGGACTCACCTGGCTGAATAATAGGTTCACTGGTTTGTAGACCATGTGTGATTTTGTGATAACTGGTGAGAAGATGAGATGCAAAAGGCTCCTCATGCCACAGTCGGGTAATTTGGGCAGTAAGTGGGATGTGCAGCGGGACAGACACACTCAGATCTCAGGACTGCCAGCTACTTCCATAAAAAAACAGAGTCCTGAACCAGATCCCTAGACAACAATCCTAGCTAGTCAGTCAGTGCCACCCACTGCAGAGTGAGTTTTGTCTCACTTTGAGAGAGTGCTGTTTTGTCTCACCTCTTTCTGTCAAAACTTTTGGTGCAGAGTGAAAGCAAAATCCAAACCCCAGAACCTGCCCCCACACTGAGCCAACAATCAGCTCTGAATGGCCATTCCTTCCCCCACCTAAGTGCAAATCAAAAAGTGTTGAACCACTATGACTCAAAGAAAAAAAGAAAATCAAGTATTTACTTGTTATGATTAAGTAATACAAAAGAGATCAAAGATTCAAGCCCATTTTCACAGTGGGACCATGACAAGGCAGACAGACATTGTCACAAAAAACTGTGAACCACAATGACTTCAATCCAGTCCTTCATTCTTTCCAGCCTGTTACCTTTCTCAGGCTTTTCTGTGTTACATTTTTAAGCTACAGGCTTCTAGCAAAATACAAGTTTTGATTACAAACTGGATGGTCTCATGAATATTTTGCCAGCCTATTTGCATAAAAGGCCTCATCAATTTGTTTTTCACCAAGAACATTCCTTAAGGCATTAGAAACAAAGGTCAGCTGTAATTCTGAGCTCCCTTTTTAAAACACTCACCGAGAAAAGAAAATTTATGCAAAATACATGGAAATGTACTAAAATAGTAACAGCCTACTAAAGAATTTTCTTGCAATATTTACAAGCTTTATTATATTTGGAGTTTCAATTGCAAGCAAAACAAGTGTTGCAATGTTCAGTGGAATTTTGTCTAGCACAGTTTCAGCAGCACAAAATACCCACCTACCATTGCATCTCTGCTCAGATAGATTTCATGCTGACCATTCCTCCTCTGAAAGTCAGACCATACTTTTTATTGCATTCTTATTGTGAAATCATGAGGCAGCTCTGGCAAGTGGATGAAAACTCTCCATTAATGTATTTAAAGGAATTTGTTTATACTGGTCTTTGGGAGATCTAGAGTACAACTCAGTTTAGTTTGGTCTCTGAAAGTCACATCCAGATTTTGTATACACAAAATTGTAATTTTGCATTCATACCAGTCTAAATCAGAAAAGATAACCCTGAATTTAGCCTAAGAAAGAGTAAAATAAAGGTTCAAGCCCATAATTTTATAATTTCATAGTTGCTGTGTTAACATAAAAATAGAAGTTGTCCCTGCTGCTTCAGTTAAATGCCAAAATGTTTAAGGAAAACAGACCCTGATTCTTGACATCTTTTTTGTAATGAATACTATCTTTGCTTCTGTATGGCAGAAAACCTAACACATTGCTGTAATATCGAAAGTGCAAAAAAGATGCAGACTCTCATTGCTCCAACTGACTTGTACTAAAATATTCTCAGCTTTGGGTTCTATAACCATTCCCTGATGTTGTTGTGGGAAATTCTTGTACTGGATTACGTTTTTGTGTTCAGTAACATTGAGGCACTGGAGAATTAAAGATAAATTAAAAGCAATCAGGATGCTGTTATGGGCTGTCTTAAGTATTTAAAGACCATAGTGAAAAATGTGCATCATAGTGCATCAAGGAGAAAAGGGCAGTATGAGAAGGATACAAGGCTACTAAATGGGTCTGGACAGAAAGAAAGAACTTAAAAAGAAAACCTTTCCAAGCCAAGTTCTACTCTTGAAGCAATGGGAACTTTTCAGAGGTTTTGAATAAACAGAACTATAAAATCAGATATAGGATAAAATTCCTCTGCTCTGCCAAAAGCAAGCAGCCCATTCCTCAAATGAAATTCACTCACCTGTGAATGATGTGGTATCTCTGCAAATAATCCAAGGAAAGGGCCAGCTCACAGATGTAGAGTTTAACAGTTCCTTCATTAAAGTGGACGTTCTGCTGCAAGTGGTAGCGCAGATCACCCCCAAGTAAGAGATCAACCACCATGAACATGTCCTCTTCATCTTGAAAGGAATACCTGGAAGAAAGAGTCACATCTGATATCTCAGGGCAGATGATGTAGTCACAGCCATGCCTCGGGGTGGATCCCATTAAGGAGGTCCTGGCAAGTCCCTGATTTGCACAAAAGGCATGCAGAGAAAGGCGTTCTCACTGCTGAGTCCTGCAAACAGGCTTTGATTGTGGTAGACTCTAAATATTTAAGTGTTGTGCTTTAACCCCAGTGACAACTAAATACCATGCAGACCTTCTCTCGCTCCTCTTTGCCCAAGAGAGTTGGGGAGGAGAATCAGAAAAAAGTAAAAACTTGTGGGTTGAGATAAAAACCAGTTTAGTAATTGAAAAAAAGGAGAGTATAATAATAGTACTAATGATAAAAACAATAATTAAAATGAAAAGCAGAGAAATAAAACCCAAGAGGAACAGGTGATGCACAGCACCAGTGCTCACCAGCCCCTGAAAGATGTCAAGCCTGTCCCCAAGCTCCAATCAGCCCTTCCCATCCACATCCCCCAGTTTATATGAGCATTATGCTTTATAGTGTGGAATATCCCTTTGGACAGTCTGGATCAGCTGTCCCAGCTGCCTGCTCTCTCAGCTCCTTGTACAACTCCTCACTGGCAGAGCATGAACCACTGAAAATTCCTTGATGTAGGGTGAGCACTGCTGAGCAACAGCCAGAACATCAGAGTGTTATCAGCATTATTCTCATCCTGAATCCAAAACACAGCACTGTTCTAGTAAGAAGAAGGCCAATTTTATCCCAGAACATGAAGGCAAGCAGAGCTTGAGCTACTGCCATACTATTGTCTTATTTCAGACATCAATTAACACCTGAATGTTGATAAAACAGCATTTAAAATACTTTTAAGATTTTTACAATCTTAAATAACCATATACTCATTCAGGTGACAAAACAGCTTACAAAGTAGTACCAATAAAATGGATGGCCTTGAAACACACTTGGTATTTACACACATACAACTCTACTTCAGTGCTTATGGAAAGTATCCTGGCAGCACTGAGAGCTGCTGTCTCAGGGGTATTTTCCAGATTCAATAAATATACACAGTGTTCTATTAGCTGAGCATTTTTTACAGCTTGCAGCATAGGTCCAAATTCAATAAGGACTAAAACTGCAATTTTACTGCCTAACAATACTTTTTTTTTCAGTCAGCAACCTATATCTTATAAAACAACTGAGTCTTCACAGTTACTGATGGAATTCTTCTGGACCCTTTCCCAGAACTGCCTGCTGAGCTCTCTGAGGACCAAATTTTGATGTGATTTGAATCCTGTAAATCCAAAGGTGTAGCCATTCAATGTGCAGTATATATATACACATATAGTGTTTGGGCAAGCAGGAATTTCCATGTGTTTCTGTTTACCTTGGCTATGCTGCCATTGCCCTGGTTTCTTGTGGTCTGAATGAACCGACAGAAACTCTCTGGATTTCGTTTCAAAATGCAACTTTATAAAATACAATTTTCCCAAATGAGGAATGGTAAATACCTTATTTCTGATGTGAAATCACTCTTTTCTTAGAAATTGTGTTAGAATTAATTTGGATGTGAAGTTACATTATCTTATACCAAATATACATGGACTACTGAGAGGTGATGCACAATGGAAGTGCCTCCTCCAGCACCTTTCCTCCAGCAGTTGTGTAACACAAGTTGGCTACAGATGTGACTCAGTTCTCCTGAACTGTAAAATTTTTGCCAAGAAAATAGAAAAGAGAAGGCTTCCAGAAAATCTGTGCATACCCTCCCCCCAGAGGCAGAAAAGTCTATATTTGATTATTTTAATTGACAGTTACGTACAGTTTCACTTTCATGCCCTGGCTTGCATTTACTGAAATGAGGCACTGCTTAGGGGTTGTCACAGATGGTCCATTTTGAATTTAATGCTTGTTATTCTTTCTGAACACAGTTCTGAGAAGTGACTTTCTCTCATACTCTGCTCTTCTGCTGAATTTCTGTGTGATTGCCAAATGCCAGGAGGTGAAAGTAATTTTATTTGCATTAACCTTACTTTTCAACAAGTCAAACCTCTGAAGCAAAATGGTAAAGTAGGTGGCCCATGGTGTCTGCTCACCTCTAGAGAGGCAGAATTTTGTAACACATGAACACATACACAGGTTAAAAAACCAGAAGGCTTCAAATATATTCAAATTCCTCCAGGTATTGTGCATTACTAAGCCTGGAGCGATTGTAGAAGCAAAGCTTAAATGTGTAGTAATATTTAATTATTTTTTTTTTCTTTTTTAACACTGCTGTCATTTTAAGTGAAGAAATTCTAGCATTGAGCAGAGGTAAATTCATCATCATAGAATGGCTTTGGTTGGAAGGGCTCTTAAAAATCATCTATTTCCAACCCTCCTGCCATGCATAGGGACACCTTGCACTTGACCACGTTGCTCAAAGCCCCATCCAACCTGAACAATTCCAAGGACAGGACAGCCACAGTTGCTGTGGGCAACCTGTTCCAGTGCCCCACTATCCTCTGAAAAATATTATTTTTTTCCCTTCAGTTATCACTTGAGTAAGGTATAAACTTTGTTTCTTTCTTTTATATATTATTAACATTTTTTGAAAAGAAAAATTGCAGACTGAAAACTCTACTTAAAGGATAAGTGAAGTATTGTTACTTGTCTGGGCCTAAAGTCATGTGATGACATGCCAATAGAAATGGTATTGATGTACCTCTAGTCTTGAGATATAAATGTCCTTAGTCATTTTTTTTGGACAGAGTGTGAAAGCAGGGTAAAGAGTGACTGCCGTGAACTTGCTTTTAAATCCAATTATTATTCCTTTTTTTTTTTAAATTATGAGTATGTTTCAAAGTGTATGTTCAGTTTAGACAAAAGAGCCATGAGAACCAGAAATAAATGTACAGTCTTGTTCACATCCAGATAAATGCTAACACTTGGTGGAACATGATTTTCACTCCAAACATGTTTTTAGGCTGATGTACTCTCATTTTCTATGCTTGTGAGTAGGGAATGGTGGTCCTTTGTCACCTGCTAGGCAAGCTCTTGTGCATCTGTAATTGTTAATTATTTAAAAGAGAGGTCGAACAAAGCTTTTCTACAGGGCTCAACCAACATCCACCCTCTCATTGCTTTGGGACTCTCAGGGCCTCAGGCATCTCTGGGAATCCAGGCTGGGATGACAACAGATGAGTTTTGTCCAGGGGCTGTCAGCTTTGCTAGTGAATCAATCTCCTGCCTTGCCTCTCAGGTTAACACATGAAGTGCAATCCCTACAGGCAGAGCTACAAGGCTTCCAGAAGTGTCTGTACCTCTAGAACAAAGTGCTTTGAACCCAAACACAAAAACCAAACCAAAACCCCAAATAAACAAAACCCTCAACAAAACCAAAACTAAACTGGGAGACAGTCAGAAGTACAGCTAATGTTTGCACTAGGCAGCCTTCCCACCAAGGACACTTCTCAGATTTGTCCGGGCCATCTTGACTAGATCATGATTTGCTAGGAAAGATTGGAGCAGATGATCCTTGAGATCTTTCTACCCTTTTATTCTATGATTCTGTGATCTTTCATGACCTGTGGAGGGAGCACATTCAGTTTTATTTAGATGTTGAAGGTAGAATGTTGCACACCAAGACACAGTGTTTGTGAAGCTCACTATGTCCTCTCTGATGTTCTGCTCTTGCACTCAGAGCCAGAGTTATTTTTTCTTTTGTACTGATGTCTCTCTGGTAACTCTGCTAACCCTGCCAGCAGTGCTGTGTGTGCTGGTTTGGTTGGGACATGAGCTGGATGGGCACGGTTTGAAGGAACATGTGCATGGACATGTTCAGCACATCAGCAAATTTTCCACCCCCTCTAAATTCCATCACACCTGGCACACACCATGCTGGTCTTGCACCCATTCTCATAGATAATGGTGTCTTCAGAGCTGACCCAGCTGGATCAAACCTTCATGAGTGGCATTTCTCTGTCTGGATCAGACCACAGTGTGATTAAGACATTTTCTGCAGGGTAAAGAAATTCATCCAAGTGAAACTGTGTGACTTTGACCTAGAGGACAGCTTGGGCATGGCAAACAGGAGAAGGTCTCTGGAGCTGACAGGCACTCCACTAGGCAGATTTTGCAGCTACCAATTCCTGAGCTACTGAATGCAGAGCAGGAGTTTCTCCGGGTCCTGCTGTGCAGCTGGTAACAAATAGTATTGTTTCCCTCCTACCCTGCTTTAAGGAGTTACAGGACTTTGTGTACCAGCTTAGACAAGTTTGGTTTGTCATGGTCACAAGCAATTTGGTTCTATGCCTCTCTGCCTCACACAAATCCAGTATTCTGTCTTTACATAAGAAATGAAATATTACCTTTATCTTTTTTTTTTTAATTTCAATATTTTCAGAAATAAGAGCTTTTGATGTATTGGTCTAGGAATTGAAATAGACGAGTGAAATATTTGCCATGGGAGAATGGAATATTTCAAAATGTTGCTGCTGGTTGGGGAGGTGCTGATGGCAAATCAGACCAGTGGAGATTAGTTTTTGAGCAAACACTGTAATTTTACTTTTGTAAGCTTCTTATCTGCTCAAAGGTAAATTACATAGAAAAGAGTTATTGGTTTTTGAAATAAACTCAGGATTTGTTTGGGATCTTTATGTTAACCAGGTAGCTGAGAAATACTTTCTGAATGAATTGTAACATTGGGACTTATGTTGAATATTAATTAATTGATATTTAATACCATTAATGCATAATTACTCACCCTAAGGACAAAATCTTAATCTTCCTTCAAATGAAAGAGTAAATGACTTGAAGTAATAGTTCTTGTTTATTTCTTAAATAGTGTCATTCTCCAGTTATAGAGAAACTGTTCTAAATACAGACCCACCCTCTGCTTTTGCTTAGTTGAAGAAAAGTTTCAATGCATTATAGTAATTTTTCTCCAAATTAAGATAAAATAGTAAATCCCAATAACAAACAGGGAATTGAGTTTTTTAATATCTTCAGACTGGAAGATAAACTATTATTGAACGTAGTCCTCGATGGAAAGACATTTAAACAAAGTATTTTTTGAAGAAGTTATATCTGTTTCCACATTTATATCTGTATATTTGTTTTAGTAATATCTAATTTTTGTATTTCTATCATATTTGTATTTATTATTTGTAAACCTGTCTTTATAAAAGCGGTTACAGATGAATTATTAAGATCATTTTCCCCCCTTTCATTCCTTATTTTAATTAACCAGGGTAATTTTTCATTGAAATCCTTCCAGTTGAGGCACCCAGTATTCATATATCTTGTTTCATATGAATTACCTGGGGAAAAGGACATAATGATGGATATTTTATATATTACTTAAATTAAAGATAGAAACACATTAGAAAAATTTCATCATTCAGACCAAACCTAACTTCATAATCTTGAAGTAATCAGTTAAAGCAAGATATGCACAGTTCATATATTCAGATAACACTTCTGCTTTCAACTGAATAAGACAAAGATTGATCCTTGGTGTCTCCTAACTATAAAATTAAAGAAGGATCCTTTTCCAGTTTTCCTCTGGTAACATTAAAGGGACAGGGTTATTTTTTCAATTACATAAACCCCCCTCCAGTAACTGTAGATTTTTCCCAGTGTAGATGTAGATGCCATTTCTTGATATGATTACCTTCCTTTTTTAGCAGTCTAATTTGTGTAACTATGTTGTAGAATACTCCCCACCCTCTGTGAAGCAGCAACAGTTTTACCCAAAACCTGCTGCACTGAAAAATAACAGGTCACTTAAAGCTTGAATAATTTGACATTTGCCAAAGAACAGTCAGAGAAGAAAAATAACAGTCTAGAGATCTCATGTATGGTTATGGTGGAATAAAATACAATATAAGCTGGTATAAATACAGGTTATAATATAGGTGCCAAAAATAGCAACTTTGATCAGGCAAACATGAAATCATTACAAATTTCCCCATGCTGAGAAGGTGCTGAACACTGTTACACCCACTGTGACTGTGAATAGCAAATACTTATACTTTGAACTATGTTTTTCATAAAATGAAGTGTCCAAGCCAATTAAATTAAAGATTTTGTTTAAGTTTGTATGTTCTACCAGCCAAGGACAAGCCTCAAGAGACAAAGCCTCAAGACTGATTAACTTTGTACATACAAATATGCAAGTATTTTGAAAGAATGTTGGAAATGTTCCTTCATAATGCCAGTTTTGTTTACATTTCTATAGATTTCTTTATTATTTTGGAAAATGGATAAACATCAGTTATTGGAATTTGAGATTTGTGCTTGCAAAGTCTTTAATAGAAGTCTGTTGTTGGAAAGAATAGGAAATATGTCTGTTTCCAAACTCAGAAAGACAAGAGTCATTTTTACAAATGTTGTTAGGAATGAAGGACAATTACTTCCTTTATTCTTTCTATATTTCTTTATAAATATATGAAAATATTTAAATATTCTTTAAGAAAACTTTGAGAACAGGGAATTAGATTGTTCAGGCTTATACTTTCTCAAATTCTATTTAGTGCTGAAATGACCAAACAAAACCAGTAAGAAAAATGCCTAAATAAAAGATAGGCATTAAATTGAAAGATTACTAGAATTTGTTTCAGTGAAGAGAGTAAGAGACATATTACAGACTTATTAGCACAGACTTATTAAATAGCTAATATTTACCATTAGCTCCCATACAGGCAAGGATTATTAATTAGAGACAGTTTAGTCTTCATCTTCACGTGGAAGAAAATTTTCTCCCTCCAGGTACTTGAGAAGTCCACAAATGCTCTTTGATCTGAGAAAGAGTTTTCATCATCTGGACATGACCCAGCCAATGTGCACTCATACCCCAGAAAGGCAAAGCTGTCCTGGCTGCACCCAAAGCAGGGGGAGCAGCAGGGCAGGGAGGGGATTCTGCCCCTCTGCTCCCTCTGCTGAGACCCCACCTGCAGGGCTGCATCAGCTCTGGGCCCCAGCACGGGAGGGACAGGGACCTGCTGGAGCCAGGCCAGAGGAGACCACCAAGGTGATCAGAGGGATGGAGCCCCTCTTCTGTGAGGAAATGCTGAGAGAATTAGGATTGTTCAGCCTGGAAAAGAGAAGGCTTTGGGGTGACCTAACCAAGGCCTTCCAATATGTGAAGGGAGCCTGCAAGAAAGAAAGCATGTAGGGACAGGATAAGGGTGAATGGCTTTAAACTGAGGACAAGTTTGGATTAGATATCAGGGAGCAATTTTTTATTGTGTGGGTGCTAAGACCCTGGAACAGGCTTCCCAGAAAAGTTGTGGATGACCTGACCTGGAAAGTGTTCTGAGCAACCTGGTCTAATGAAAGGCATCCCTGTCCAGGGGAGCTGGAACTACATGAACTCTGATGTAGGTCCCTTGCAACCCACTCCACTCTGTGATTTTGTGATCATTCCCATATGCACTGTCAGCATTTGGCTCAGTTGAGATACACAAATTACACAACCACGCCATGGGCAGGCAGCAAGAGGTAATGAAATAAACATGAAAAAGCAAAATACAAAATAACAGTTGCTTGCTCTTTTACTATGCACTTTGCTTTCAGCTGATGAAATAAACCTCACTACTATATTTTTGCATGTGCAAACTACAGTTGTTGATCAATGCTGCTTTGAAGTGTTTGAACTCTTTGTGAGTCCCAATCATTTGATATGGTTTGTTTTAGAGCACATTTTCTTTCACTCCTTCACCTGGTTCTAATCAACCAATGTTTTGCTCCATCTAAAAGAAGTTTCTTTATTTTTGCCTCTGATTTCACAAATGCTAGGGGAGTAGGAGATGATTTGAGATATGGGTTATGGCAGTAACTGTAGATTGTGAAAAAGGCAGGTTTAGATTTGATGTTGGAAAGAAATTCTTTACTCAGAGGCACTGGAACAAGTTGCCCAAATAAGCTGAGGATGATCCATTCAGAGAAGTGTTCAAGGCCAGGCTGAATGGGGCTTGGAGCAGACTGGTCTAGTGGAAGGTGTCCCTGCCCATTGGAAGCAGATAATCATTAAGGTCCCTCCCAACCCTAACCATTCTATGATATATGGTATTTTGTTTGTCTTTCATCATGGTGGTATGGAGGAGAAATATGCGAGAAACCATGTGATTAATGTAAGTGGTCATCTATTAAATGAGAAAGAGTCCTTACTGTTTTCTGTTCCTTTTGGGCTGGGACTAAAGAGCTTAGATCCAGGATTAGAATATGACCCATGGTCACATAAGATCATTTACAGTGTGATTAAGTAGTGTTCACTGAACATTAAAATAGACACACGAAATAACTTTGGATGGAAAAGCTCTTCAGATGTCAGCAATTCCAAACCCCAACCTCCTCAAAGCAGGGCTAATTTCAAACTAAGTCAGGTTTCCTGGGGCCTCATCCAGGGCACTTTTGAAAATCTCCAAGGATGACAATTCCACAGCCTCTCAGGGAAGCATATTCCAGCCTACCCATTTAGTCTTGAAGAGACATTTTGCTTACGTCCAGTTAGGATTTCTCTTGCTGACCTATGTCACTGGTGTCACTCATCCTTTCAGTGCACCTGAGTTTTCTCCATCTGCAGATATTGCCATCTTCACGTCATCACCACCACGCTTTTGGGTAATGGCTGTAATTAATCCCCTCCCTCAGCTCAGGAGGGTCATGTCCTTGCTCTGCTCTCTAACCCAGGAACAATGAAGCTTCCTCAGATCTTGGAGAAAAGGGTTGGATGAACTTATTCCAAAGAAGACTGCTGCAGTAGGAAAATTTTGAGACAATAAGTGACATTAGTTGAAACTTTCATGAACACTTGTTTAAGGCCTAGAAAAATTCAGACAAATAGGATGAATTTTTGGTACACTATGAACTGTCAAATGGAGGAAAAAAGCCACACTGCTATCAATTCTTGTGACTCTAGAAACATTTTTATTCCCACATATTAAGAGCTGTTTTTGCAAATGGCTGGTTTCTAAAAGTGTTTTCTCATAATTTGTTTTTCAGGAGAAAATTAATTACTTTTCTGGCTCATTTGCTTATATACTTGTAGACTTAATGGCACAGCCTCATGATAAAGTCTGTGTTTTCTCAAATATTATTAGACAAATGATAAAGTAAGACTTGCAAATGAATGCAAAATAGGCTCATTTCTCAGTCTATTTGTTTAGGATTTTTAGCAGACTTGGATGCAATATCCTCAAAGCTCATTTTAATTGTTCTGCCATCCTGAAAACCATGGCAGCTTTCACCAGTCTCACTCAGTTTTGCACTCTGAGACAAAAGTCAGCTGCATTCTTTATCAATTATTTTCCAAGTGTTTTATCTTTCATATATCTTTTCTTAAGAGGAATAAAGAAAACTATCTTCTGTTGTACTTATAGTTTTTAAAATAGGTACATCAAAACATGAGAGCTCTGTTCTGGTTGAGTGAATTAAAACATATAGAGAAGGCACTTGGGATTGGTTGATACTCTCATCTGAATGCACTCTCTAAAATCCATTCAGCTGTGTTGGAGATGTGCTGTGACTTGGCAAATGTTCACCAAGTTCTTCATTATCACTTTGTGTTATTATCACTGCCAATTTAAAGCACTTCACATGCACGTGGCACTGCAGCAGCAGCAATTCAGTGTATAGTGCCAGCCAGTCCCTCTTGTCCCCAGCTTGTCTCAAGCACTTCCAATTAAAGCAGGCAACAGACAGCTTGTGTGATGAACTCAGGGAAAATACTCACACAAATGAGGGCCCCACTACCAATACAGGAAATGGCTCACCTAGGAAAATAGGTACTTGGGAAATTTTGGGGTGAGGAAAAAGCTCATGGGGAATAATGGACTGAAAACTTGGACCACATTTGAGATGCATGTCAAGATCTCAGTCTGTAACTGGCAAAGCTTGATGTATTCATAAATTAGGGAACAACAGAATCGTTTAGATTAGAAAGGAGCGGCAAGATCAAGTCCCACCATTAACCCAGGACTGCCAAGTCTACCAGTAAACCTTGTCCTAAAGAACCATATCCACATGTGGTCTTTTAAACACCTCCAGGGATGGTTACACTACCACTTCCTGGGGCAGTGTGTTCCAGTGCTTGGCATGGTCCATCCTGATAAATAGAAAATCAAGTGTAAGAAGAAGGAAACCAGCATGGATGAGCAAGGACATCCTAACTGAACTCAGAGAGTAAAAATAAATGTACAAGAGGGGGAAGTAGGTGGGTGATCAGGAGGAACACAGAGTTTTTTCTGATATTGCAGTGACAGGGTTAGGAAAGCCAAGGCTGATCTGGAATACTGCATCCCATTCTTGGCTCCCCAGCCATGAAGAGTAAAGTGCAGGGCCACAAGGATGAATGAAGGACTGGAGCATTTTTCATATGAGGTAAGGTTGGGTGAGCTGAGACTGTTCACTCTGGGGAAGAAAAGATTTTTGTGGGATCTCATCAGTGTGTACAAATACCTGATGGGCAGAAATGAAGAAGAGGGACACAGACTCTTCTCTGTGGTGCTCTGGGACAGGACAAGAGGTAATGAGCACAAATTAAAACACATGAATCCCATGTGAACACAAGTAATTTCTTCTTCTGTGAGGATTGCCAAACACTGGTTTGACAGGTTGCTCAGAGAGGCTGTGGAGTCTTCCTTTGAGGAGATTCTAGTATCACAACTGGGCAACCTGTCTTGGGCAACTCTGCTTGAGCTGAGGGTTTGCATCAGGTGAACTCAAGATGTCACTTCCAAACTGAACAATTCTGTGATTCTGCGACCTTTTCCTTGCAGCAGCTAACAGGCTCTCTAAACTACATACAATTACAGGAGTGCTGAAGAATAACATTTGAGCAGAAGTTTGTCTCATGGAGAATTTCCTGTTTCTCTCCCCTCTTCCTCACAACCTCATTATTTGAAGTTCTCAGTTCTTCATTTAGTGGAAGGTTTTAAAAAAAGTAGTTATCAATGCTAATAGCTAACTACTAAACAAGGATTTCAGTCTGATCAAATAATACAAAGTTTTAGAGCACAGAGCACTAAAATTGTGCTGGGACAACAGAAGCTAATGAATGAAAACTCTTACAGATCTGGAATTATTCTTTCTTGAAACCCAAAGTTCAACAATCAAACTTCTGATAGATTATGATGAATGATTCCAAACTCTTTGTATTTTTAATTTTATCACTGTCATATCTTAAAGATAATTCTTTTTTTTTTTCAGTTTTATGAAGCAAAGAAATATCAAAATTGCAGCATTTATCATTGAGCTTCAATCATAACAAATTCAATCTTCAGCACATGATTCATTGAATGAACAACAAAGCACATACTGGGTTACCTGGGTTAAGAACAGGTATAGGTATATTTTTTTCTTGTGTATAACCTAGGACACTGCACTGATTCTGTATGTGTATCTCTGTGTGTTTGGCACCCTGCATGGGTTGAGAGGCTTAAAATAGTGCTTTTCTTTTTCATTTATTTAGCCATGAACGAGATTTTCCTCTGAGCTACACAAACCCCTTCATTTTCCTGGTATGAAACCTAGAAAAGGCAGATCAGTCTTGCCTTGCATGTGTACAGCTTCTGCAGTTTACTCACTGGAACTGGACAGATTTCCCATCATCCCTTCCCTCTTCCTGACTTCACTGTAAATGAAAATTTCTCACTGCTACTGAAACAAAAGTTTCATCTTATTTTGGTTTTGTTAGAAATACACAAACACTCTTCAACCAGCTTCCAGAGAATCCCCTTCACTCCAGTATAATCCTGGTGAATACAGCCAGCTACTCAAGAGGTTTCACTCAAAGAGCTTCTCTTATTTTCTGTCAATAAAATAGTTAATTTAAAACTGTGGTCCTGAAGTATGATGCTTTTAATCACATATAGATGCCTACTAACATTTTCAGACATTCCTCTTAGTATGATGTACCTTATTTTTTAATTGTGGGTATTTCTAAGTTGAAATAAATTAAACAAGATAGACCAAAATGCACCTCACTCTGTCAAATCTTTACTATCTTATTTCAGACTTACTCTCTTAATTGACATGCAAGTTATTTTGCAGGCTTCCCAAACCCAAAAGATGAAGCAAAAATCTGAATAGTAATGTGAAGGATGTAGTGCAAAACAAATTAGGCTTATTGTTTCTCTGTCATTTTAAACGAGGACAGAAAGCTGTTTTCAGTTTCAATTTAAAGATAATTTCTTTCATACAAAAATTTCCTTACAAAATTCAATTTCCATGCAAAAAAACAATTCTTCTGGAAGGAATGTAAGATAATAATGTGATTTAAGTGGTTTTTCAAACAGCATGAGCATACACGAAATAACCTTTCCTCTTTACTGTTTTTTCTCATCCAAACACCCTATGTAGGAGAAACCTTAAAAATCCAAATGGGCAGGTGCTCAACAATTATTAGAATTGAGCTTCTTAGACCCAGTTTTGTCCAGACTGCCTTTGGGTACGTGTTTAAGGTACTTTGGGTTAGAAAAGCAATTTCTCTGTGCCATGCAGTAAGCAGGACACCTACAGCCCTGCTCTCAGCTGTGGTAACCACCTTCTGGAATTTCTCTCTTTTTCCCACTGATTGCAGAGGCAGTCCAAGGTGATGTCTGAAGTGAGCTGGGAAAAATTCAGGTTCTCTAGAGCTTGTCTTTTCTGTTTTTGGAAGTTCCTATATGGTCAGTATATTACATTTACATGGACATTTTGACTGGCACAGGAGGGTTGATAATTATGACTGTCAGAGAACATTTTTTTTTTGTTTGATCAGCAGAGAAAAATATAAGACAGATTTTCTGACTTATGCTGGTCTTACAAATTCCGAGTTCCTTCCTGTGATGCATATCTTGCTTCTGATAACTTAATTGATTTTACATTTAACTCCAGGAAGATAAACCTTCATATGTTGACTTTAAAAAGACAGAAAAGGTATTAACTTGCAAATACAACATGCTATGATGAGACAGGAAAAAAAGCAAACAATAAAAAATAACCTGATTTTCTATCTATGTTGCTCAACCTCATCTGAAGTAGCTTTTTGTTAATGTTCCATTCCATGTAAGAGGCAACTTGTTCTTTAATAAGAACAAGATTTAGTGCAGACATATGGAAAGAAGGAGGAGCCCTTCAGGTTAGGGATACTGAATTAAGGAGATTCCTTAAAGCAGTTATAGGAATAAGTAAAATAAATAAACATAAGCAACTCTCCTGTGCTTTTTTTAATTTTTATTTTTTTTTAACATTGCTGTGTCTACACTAACCCCAGCATATCAGTGAAGCTCAAAGGAAGAAAAGCTGCTCAAAATCTCCTGTGTTTAACGTATCTTACTCTCACATAACAATAAGCAGTGGAGTTTCTCCAGATGCTGCAGTGATCACACAGCTGGGCACACAATAACCTGCACTGGCTCACAGTGCAGCAGTGGAGGGGCTCAGACTGGGGCATCTCCATGGCTCTCAGCCAGCAGCTTTTGTGCTCATTCATTTGAATATGAGCAGTCAGATAATCAAGGCCCATGATCCTTAGTGCTCCCTTTCATGGCAGCTCTTGTGCCATAGGAGGCAATGAGGCTTCCATCTGTATTTTGTGTTTCTGCCACATCTCCATGTACCCTCCTGTGAAGGGGAACATCTTCCCTTGGTAGGTCTTTTGGGTCTTTTTGTTTTCTGAAATGTGCAGCACTGTGTTTTAGGAACATTCTTTGATGCTCTCAGCAGATACAGAAGTTGTTCAATACAGTTCTTAGGGCTTGGTTAGAACTAAAGTTCTAAAGAAAAAAAAAAGGAAGGAAATAATTTTACTGGTTTCTTTTATCTATGAGATAGGCAAATCTCTGAGTACAAATATATTTTTCAGAGAGGATGTGCTGAATGAGAATTTATGATCTCATCGGGTGAAAAAAAAACCCAAACCCAAACTCTAGTTCTGCCTGTATTGTCTTTGTTTAAATTTCTGGGAATGGATCTCAATGATTCACTATTCTTTTTCCATTGTAACTGCTGCCAAAGAGCAATATATTTGTCATGGCAGAAATTTATTTCAGAATATGAATAATCAAACCTCACTGCCACCCTTAGATTCAGCATCTTGTTTTTTCAGTTCCAATTATAGTCACAATAAATGTTAAGATTTGTTATAAAACTGAGATAAAACTCTTGACTTTCTAATTTATACTTGAGTTTATCAAGTTAATTCAGAGCAATCACAAAGAAGCAACTTCAGATGTCAACTACTATCATTCTATCTCACCCCAGACATTTAAATTATTCTGAAAAATTTTCTGTCAAGCCTTCAGTGTTTCCTCTGGTTTTAAATTTAAGGTGTCAGAGTCACGTTATTTGTGGTAACATTGCTTAGGTTGATAGAGGTGCAGAGAGGAGGGGCATGCCAAACTCAGCAACAAGGGAGAGACCCTAATAAGGGCAAAGAATGTCACCAAGAAAAGCACCATGGCACCCAGGAGGGATCATGAACTGAATCCAGGGCTGTACAGAGAGCCTTTGTCATCAGGCTTCTTTTTCCAGATGCAAACAGAAGCAGACAAGAGGGGCTAATACTGAAAGCTGCCCCACAGGCATTACTGCCCAGGTCTACATGTAGGGCTCCTTGAGCCACTATTTCTGTATTAAGAATACAACAAAATTGAGGAGTCATTGATTAAATACAGTAGAGATAAATGGGCTTACTGGTGTCCTACAGACAGGAAGACTCCCCTGACTGCATGTCCTGCACACCTGCCAGAGACAGGTTGGGCTATTGCTTAGGAAGATGAGACAAGGAATAAATGGAATGCAATGGCTGTGGATGGCCAAATCTACAGCTGAAGAGCCACAGCCCATTCTCTGCATTGATGAGCAAATATCTGTGCAGCTGCTTTCTCTAGGGACTAAGGAGAGGATGGAGTGTTTCTTCCTTTCCTGCCTCTGCACAGCTATGTCCTGATCTTACCTTGAATCTCTTCTGAACTGTTTCCTTATAAAGAAAATAGGAGGGGAAAGGAAATTTGAGCAACTGTGCTTCAAAATTTGTTTCACTGATGCTTCTAAATGTCCATGGAAATATCAGATTTTTCTTTTTAACTTGTACCCAAACACTACAAAAGCTGGGAAAGGCACCAGTCTGGTGACATGACAGCTTCAGAGCAGGGCAGTCCAGATACTGAGGTGGGTGTAGATCTTCTGGCTCAGGCAATCCAGCAGCCTGCATATGGGGAAGAGGGCAGAAATCCAACCTGGGAGCTCTTTCCTCTTCACAGCCCTCTAGGAAAGGAGTCAAGAGTCTAGCTACCTAACAGTCCTCCAGGCAAGACAAGAAGGGGGCAAGTTTCCAAAAATTTTTTTCCTAATTGACATGTCTTCAGAGTATTTTATTCACTTTAATTGAGGTTCTTCTCATTTTTCTGTAAAAGTCTTAGCCAAGTTCAAACAGTAAATTTATCTTACTGCACATGAAGAGAAAATGATTATAAGATGTCCCCCTAAGTTGTATTTGTCTTAATTTGAAGTAATAATTGAAGTGGATCTGACTCTCAGTGCTAAGGCTGGCAGCTGTAGCTAAATTGGATGGGACAATGGAAACAATATATTCTTTTAATAAGCTAGTATGAGACTGAAAAACGTTTGCATTTGGGACTGGGACCAAGAAAAAAACATCACTTTGTTGAACACATTAACCAAGCTTCTAACAGAGGCTGATGGCAATTTACACACAATAGCAGAAAGTGGGAAGATACTTTTAGCATTCAAATATGTAGACTGAAGATGTAAATTTATCCTCTCACAGAGGGAGGCAAATAGCTGCAGAAATCATCCTTTGTGAGTTCAGATGTTAGCTGCAGTCTTGAGTACAGACACTCTAATGCAGCAGCAGCAGTGGAGAAAGCTGAAATTCTGAGAATGAAGTTGGGTAACAGCCTAAAGACAAAACTGGTGGGGACAAAACCTTAATTTTTTATTGGTCTCACATTCTTCTGTAATTCTTAGGCCACATCGTTAAATAGGCAAGAAAAAAGCAGGAAATTTGTATCTAAAAGTTCATCTGTGTGCAAACATGGAAGCACCTGTGCACACCCCTGAGCAGTATGATAAATCCCCTCACACCCAGTGTGATAAATCTGTCTGTCATCTCTCCTCTCTTTTCTAATGATGACAATATTCAGCATCCTCACAAACTTGTCATTAGGAGGAAATGATGAGTGCAGAGCATCCTGCACGTCCTACTGAGGCAGTTACCCCACTGTTCTGGTCTGTGGGACTGCCTCAGGAAAGGAAATTGCATAGCAAGATGTAGGACTGGTTTCTCTGCAAAACAGAAATGAAAAGAAAAGAAGGTTTTTAAAAATGGGGGAAGGCACACTCTGCCTTCTGTCACTGCTCTGCATTTTGTCAACAGCATCCCATTTGAACAGGCACAGTTGTGCCTGGCCAGATCCAGAGGTTAGGGATTTTTGATTCTGACTTTCCAGTGCAGGAACAATCAGACAGCACTGGTCAGAAACTAAACAGTCTGTTTCAAATGGATATTTATGAGAAAACAAATATGAAATGTCTTTGTCTTTACACACTAGCTTATTCCATAGAAGGGAGAGAACAAAAGCCTCTTGGATCACTGTCATTAGAAAAGACCTGGTTATCCTTGTTTCACCTCTGAGAAAGGATTCCATTTGCCATCAGTAAGGAGGGGAGACTGGGCTGTGACACTGCCCAGCTGTTCTTTCACATGCAGCACTCCAAATCCCATTCTCCCTTTGTTTCCCTGCTGTCCTCAACATGGGTTCCAAGATCTCCACCCCAGGTCACTGCTTGTAGAGATTTATACTTTACTATCTCCATTCATTTTTGTCTCTGCATCAAACCACACCCACCCAAACTGCTTTGCAGTGAAGCAGCCCTGACTTAATCACTGAGCAGTGATTAAGATCACTCATTATGTACATATAGTTCATATAGAAAAGCAGATCCAAACCCAGAACACTTAAGCAAGTATTCTCACCTGCTGGGAGGCAGGTCATTCAAAAAGAAGCCCACTGCTTTTTGCACAGGAGTGACTGGCACTTTCTTACTTATGAAATGAGGAAAGAAAAACATCATTTAATCAGAAAAGCTCAAAAATGCTCTCATCTGTAACACAAGATTTATAATGAGGTGGATATGATGATGGTCTGTGCTCAGAAAGATAAGAGCAGAGCATGAGATAAAAATTCATCTCAAATGAATTATCAAGAGAATAATATTAAAAATAAAAAAGGGCTAGAACAATTATTTTCACAAATGCCAGACTGTAAATCACCTTATCTCACACTCTCAAGTCCTCTCTCACAATATGGCAGAAAAATAATTAATAACAAAAATAGGCATTCACACCCACCTCACAAAACTCCAAAGAATTGGATAAAACCAAACAAAGCAATTACTAGAGAAGTAAAAAATGTTCATTTAAAAGACATATTTAGATATCTATAAAGAGGATAAACTATTTGTTTGTTCCTTTGCTACCATTATAACTTGCTGCTTTTGTTATTGGCACTGCTGATGCACAGAACTGGTGACAATTCTCTAAAGGATGACCTGGTGGGAACTGGAAAGGGAACAGAAGAACATCAGCATTTAGTGGAATGTTACTAGGGTGAAAACTGTAAAATCAGCTGATGGCAGCATGAAGCCATCAAGGTACCAGCAGAACTGAAGTTTGGTCTCCATGACAATGTCATAAATTGTGTATGAAATTAATATTTAAAAGGCATGAAGGAAGTTCTCTGAAGCACCAGGGTTTCATCAGAGAGCACACAAAAAGGCCAGCAGACACCTCAAACTAAATATTTCCAGAAAAACAGTTTAAGAGCTAGGAAAGTCATTCAGTACTTTCTCCAAGTCCCCAGCCATTTTCCATATGAGGGATATAACTAAATTCTCTGTAGCAAAACCTTTGCAGCATTGATGGTCTGCTCAGGCATTTATCAGATCTGCTGAAATGTATATTTGTATTTTTCAAATATTCTGAAATACACACTTTCTTCTCATCTAAAGAAAATCATATTTTTATAGCTATCAGGAGTTAAGATTTGAGAGGCAAGTAAAAGGTGTTTTAGATGGTTAATAATTTCACCTCTATCAGGTGGATTAGCCTTGCTTTTTGGCATTTAATTGCACTGTGTAACAGAAAAATCATCCGAATGCTTTTAAACCATTGGTGAATATCCAATTTGGGTTTTTATAACTTTTCTTATATATAATTATTATATATATTAATATAAGATTACTAATATAATTAATAAGAATAGTGGGCATTTATTCATTTGATTTCTAACAGAAATTTGTATGTATTTGACCAGCAATTCACAAGAAAACATTGATTTGTTTTATTTAATTTCTGCCCTTTCAGCTTATGCATTTCAAGATAGTGGGCCAAACCCTGAATTTTTTCATTTTGGTGAATTCTGAATGGTAAAACTTTCTAGGACCTTCCATTTCTTCCTTTGTTCACAGTCATGTCAATTACTATCCTAAAAGTGGCAAAATGAAGCATAGTAGGAAGCAGACAAAAGAGAGATAATGTTAATTGAGAGTTTATTTCCTGAAGTCAAATTAGTAAGAAATACCATTTTCAAAATGCCATAGTAAGTTCACAATAAATGCTTTTACTACATCAGTAAACCAGTCACTTTTATGTTGGTTCCAAACTTTAAAATACATGAATTCAGGCAATTTCAAGCCCACCTCATTTTCCAACCATCTCCTGCTCCAAATGAGAAAACCCAGTTTCTGTGACCGTGCCAGCTCAGAGAACCAATCCCTTCACTGAAAGAAAACTGAAGTGCTCACAAGTCATTAACATTAATCTTGTCTATTAAATCATCATAATTGTCACCTCTCCCAGAACAGACCCATTTCTTGTCAAGAGTGTTCTCATCCCTTACCAGCTTTTCCCAACACTAATCTGCATGGCTACAGAAACTAATTTTTCACTTCAAGTCATCCTTCTTTTCTCTTGCTCTTCAAGTTCACCCGTTCAAGGTCAGCTAACCCAGTATGCCCTTAGCATGGGCACATGGACAACCTGCTCTCACTGCTCTTTCCACCCCACATCCCTCTCTACCCACAGAGGCAACCTGTGCCACTTTTATCAGCAGTTTATTCATGTACTATCATCAGGGTTGATGTTTTTTGCAGGACCTTGTTGCTCTCAGCAGAAAAGCTGCTGTGTACATCCACTCCTTGCTTATCCCTCTATTTCTACACCCAGGGTTTAGCTCATGTACCTCAGGAGTCATGAGATACAGCCCAAGTACATGGAGACCTTAAAATAAAATGTATGAAGCAAGTCTCCTCCCAGCAGTCATCTTTATGCAGGAAAGGGAGGAATCTTCAAAGCCTTTAAAGAGAAGGAGTATCACATTGGTATGAATTAAAGAATTATTAGGCCTCAAGTACAATACTCATTAGTGATTTTAATGGGTTTCACAGCATCCCTGTGAACTACGTGGGTAACACTCGTGTCTCCATTCTACTAATACATTTTAAATAATAAGATAACCTAAAGCTCCTAAAAACTGTTCATCTCATTAGTGGAATCCAATATTAAAAGGATTTCTCAATTCCTATCTGTGGAATACTCTTCCAGAAGAGCTCTAACATCAAATGCAATGAAACGATGCTCAGTGCCTTGGTGTGTATCTTTCAATTATTTTAAATACTCAGTGACTATAATTGCCTTTCTTTCTAATGGTTGGTTTTAATTAGGCATCAGCTCATTAATATGTCACAGCTCTCCTTTAAATAATCTGATATAAAATTTCTTTATTGACACTTCAGGTGATTCAAAAGAAAAAGAGAGAAATTTCGTGACCAAAACTTCAGATTTTGGCAATTGTTACAGAAAGGTGATCTGATTCTATGCTGTAATGCCATGGTTTTTAATGTTCATATTACAGCAAATTTCTAAAAGACTGATGAGGTGTAAGAGCCTGAGCATTTGTAATTCACTGGCAAAAGAGGTGATATGGTCAACAAATGAGTTTGAAAGTCTAATGGAGATTTGTTAGATTTATTAATGCAAATAAGGTGCTGCTGTTTTCAATGATTTTGCTGGATTTTAATCAGGGGAATCAATAATTACCAGAAATGTGAATGTTGTTCTGACAGAGTGGTTTCTGGGCTATTGCATCTGCAAATGCAGTTCTCTGCAGATGTTGGGATGTTCAATTTGAATCATGATGGGTTAACCTTGGTACATGCCTTGAGCTGAACTAACTCTTTGTGCTACTTTTTACACTCAACAGACATGGAAGTGATTTTATAGCATGGGGAACAAAGTAGGTGTTGTCAAAAGAGGATTTTACTCAGGAAAATTATTCCAAGCCAGTACCAAAAAGTGATTAAAATGAATACACATCTTGATGATGACATATACATCACGTTTCACATAATTTAGAGATAGTATCTGAAAATTTAATGTGAGAATGTTACAAAATGTAGAACTTCTGGGTAAGGTTTTTGGGTGTCTGTCAAAGAAACAAAACATCAGTCCCCCTGTAGACCACTAACTAAAATATTCAAGTGATCTAAATCATCCATTTATACACAAATGCCTAATATTTTCAGGCCACCAAAGACAAAAGTAGATATTTTGATTGTGAGGAATCAATTAGCCAGGCTTTCCTGCAGCATAAATGATTGCAAGATCCCATTTTCACATTTGAGAAGGTTGATGGTACTACATTCACTCTTTACTCACACTTTTTCTGTCTCAGTACCAAGTTGTTTGAAACTGCTCAAAGAATTTAACTATTGGAATAAAATCGAGTAAGAAAATAATCCAGGATTAATTTTATTCATTGATCAGCAGTAGTTTTTCTCTGTTAATCCCACAGAGGATACAGTAGGATTTGGGCAGTAGGGAATACTGACAATATTGATAATACCAGAGATATTCTTAGGCTTCTGAGCCATAATATTTGAAGAAAAATATCACGATCTTAAAAACAGAGAAACATTTTCAGACTTCTCTTTCTGTTCCTTTTTTGAAGCTTTTAATTAATGTATTTGGGCTCTTCACAGCTACATGATAATAACATACTAAGTAATGTGCTTCAGATGTGAATCAATTTTCCACAGTTCCTTAACTGCAGGATCTTATAAATAACTAAAAACAACACATGGAAAAAATAAACTTCTTTCATATTTTATGAATAGGTTATCAGGGTTCACTCTTCCTTTTTCCACAATATTTCATTTCCTCTCCAATAAGGATTTGGATCATTCAGAAATGTTTCTGAATTACACATGTCACTCAACTATTTGTTCCCTGTGGTGGAAATACATTTTGTCCAAAACACAGTTTAGTCAATAAATGTCCTGGGTTCTATTGTTTTACTGAAAGAGAGAATATTGCTGAACTATATTTGACTGAAGTGGTTGCTGATTTTATGGTTGCAGTTTTTGCAGTCAGGATGTCTAATTTGCCAGTCACTCACCCCTGAAACTTGGTTTCCACTTGACATGGAAAATGTATGATGAAGTACTGCATATTCTGACTTTGATCTGAACATCTAAGCCCTCTATTTGGAGGACATACACACATGATTTAAAGAGAAGTCTAACACTCTGGGGTATATCCTAATTTCAGAGTAGCAGTTCCACTACTAGTTCTGAACTTTCTACTTGACTGTTCACTTAATGGAATGAAATAGAATTGTGGCAGGAGGCAGAATGTGATTCAAGCTCAAATCTGGCTTTTGAATTACGAATGGCTGTATTATCTTTGCACCAAGAGAAAAGCAAAGTGGTAGCTAATAATCTGCGACAGAATCGAAGTACACAAGAGAAGTTAATTTGCATGCTTTTCAATTTTTATGGAAGACTGGAAAACAAAATCCAGCAAGCAAGATTAATTTATATGTTAGAAGAGTACTTTGAAGAGAAAAACACATGAAAATACATAAAGGGAGAGCAGTGAGGGTGAAAAATCTCTCAGCAGGGAATTCTTCGGTTATTTGTCAGAACTAGGCAGATAGTGATGCACAAAACAAGTCAACAATTTCCTAACAATTGGAAGATGTTCCTAAACAAAGACCAAATCACAAGAATATTACTGGGAGATCAGCACCCTAACCAGTCATTTTGTATGCATTTAAAAGAACATCAGATCTCTCAGTTTATAAATAAGATAACAGCTTGAGATGCCCAAAATAGACACAGAACACGTGTGAGCTGATCTCCAGCAAATTGTGCTTACACCCCACACCACGGCCAGTGAAGCCTGAGGTGACAGACACTGCAAGTACATACAGGATTACCTCAGGTCAGGAAAACTGCTTCCCTTTTTGGGTTTTTTTCACTACTTTCAGAGAGATGAAGAGTCCTCTCTTTAAAAAAAAGTTCTCACAGTAGACTTCTCAGTGCTTTAAAGAGGACAACCCCTCCCCACAAAACACCCAAAAAACAAACAAAAAAACCCACTTACAAAATAAAATCTACAAACAAACAAACAAAAGGCAAGCCAAAACCTCATGCACTATCTGTTCATGTTGTCACTTTGATATTCGACCTTCCTGTGAGATCTGACATACAAAGAAAGGACAATTTATGAGGTTCTGGTCCATTGAGTAAAAGGAGCATGCAATTTCAAAATGCAGGCAGTTGTGCACAGTGGGTAGACAGCATCTGTTTTACATTAATGGTCAGGAGAGCAGGTGCTAACTCTTCCTGTAGAATAGAAATAAGCCTGCACTGCGCCACCATGCCAAAAGACCTTTTCTGTTCCTGTGCCTTATACAGCTGTAAGATTCATCCATATTCCACCCATGTACTAAGGATTTTCCATCCATCCCCTGGCCTGCTGGATGATCCTGGCATACCCTCTGTGCTCAACCATTCTGAATGTAGGCAATGCAAAGTGACACCCTTTTAAACTGCTCCTGGGGCTGAAACATCACTGATGGCCCACATTTGGAGCACAATTCAAGCTGTATTTATCTAGCCTTGAACTAATATCCAGCAGAAAACCCAACCCTTTTCTTACAAGTTCGTCCAACTGAAAGCCATGAAATTCTGTGGCCAGAGTCATCTCCACACGTTTGGAGGCAAAAGAGCTCAGTGGAGCAATGGGGTAAGGAAGAACTGAACTGTTCCTTCACCTGGCTTCTCCCAGAGCTACATCACAGGAGATACAATTACTTGATGGACTGCTCAAGCCTAAATCCCACTTCCAAAGGGATCCACACTGTGGATGTACATATACATGTATATTATTTCCCAGTAGGAGGCTGTCATCCTGGATAAGGCCACTGGTGGTGCTTGTGAGAGCTGTGTGTTCTGCCTGTGTCAGTCTGTGTGCCTGGCACTTGCATGTGTGTGGTGCGGGTCTGTTTACATCTCTGCTTGGTGGGAAAACAAATTCAGCCTTACTCCTGGTGAGACCTGAAAGCACAGAGCTCTACTGGATTACTACACTGTGCAACCCATGGCAGAAACAGTGATATTTCACCTTCAGAGAAGTGAAATTGCACCAGAAACAGTAAGATCTTGCAATAGACTCCTTTTAGAATGGGAATAATTTTAAATCCTTACTTATCTGCACCTTGCAGATCTGATTTTAACAAAGCCATTCCCTGATGTTATTTCAGTGGCAAAATCTAGATAAGACATTGTGTCATTTAACTGTTACTTTCCAGACTTTAACACATTTTAATATGCTTATGTGCATTCTGCTAGCAGGGATGGTGACATTTGAGTAGCCCTTTTAATTAATTTTGACCTTTTGCCATCAATAAATAATTTCCAAATACATTTTCCCCTCTTTCATTGCAATTTTTTGCTGTAGCTTGGATGGAGTGTTGCATTTTCAGAGTAATTGGTAAACAATGCTGGTGATCCCTAAGCATAATTCATCTGTAGAAGAGCAGTCAATACTGGAACAACAGAACATCAGACTCAGAGACACAGACTGAGACCCAATCAGAGGTGCTGGAAATTTACCAGAAATTCTTAGGTTCCCTAAATTATTTAATGGTGAGAAAAATCCAGAGCTTCCTGGCTGGGAAGCTTTGCTGAGCTAATCCTTCTGTATCAGTGGAAGATGTGTCCTGCACCTGCAGCCAGAGCTGACTGCACCTGGGGAAGCCCAGCTGGCAGCTCAGCCCCACACAGCCACTCACTCACTGCCCCACAGTGGGATGGGGGAGAAAACCACAAGGGAAAAGTGGGTTGAGATAAAGGCAGTTTAATAGGGAAAGAAAAAGGCACATGAACAAGCAAAAGACACTAAGGAATTAATTTACCATGGGCAGGCAGATGTTCAGCCATCCCCAGGAAATCAGGGCTCCATCACATGTAACAGTGACTTACGAAGGCAAACACCATCACTCCAAATGTTGTCTTACCCCCCTTCCTCTCCTTCCCCCACTCTGTGACTTCATTCATGAAGCCAAATGATCTGGAATATCCCTGTGGTCAGGGAGGGTCAGCTGTCCTGGCTGTGTCCCCTCCCAGCTCCTCATGCACCCCCAGCCTCCTCACTGGTGAGGAGCAGAAAAGTGCCCAGCAATAACCAAATCCATCACCAACCCTGTTTGCAGCACAAACCCCTGCACAGTCCTGTCCTGTGGGGGCAATTAACCCTACCACTGTAAAACCAGCACAGCATCTTACACCCACAACTGCTCAGGGCAGATAAATGTCCTACTTTTCTATTGCTCTCCCCTTCTGTAACATTTGTGAGTATCAAACAAGGCAGAGTCAGCAGTGATTGCTTTCTATTGCTGTGCTGTGATAAACATTGAAAGCAGAATGAAAATCTAGTTTTTCACATTTGCAGGCTAGATTCAAATCCTGCTTGCTGCATAATGTTTGTTGGAGTATTTTTAAATCCTGTGAGCAAGACATTAAAACATTTCAATTTGTCCCCAAGACAAAGTATTTCCTTATATCCTAAAGTCCCCAGTCAATAAAAATGGATGGGCTTTCTATACAGATGCATTATCACAATGTCTTAGGGATTAAATCTCAGAATTCAATTAATTCTGATTTTGATCAATCACTTCCCAACTTTGCAATTTAAAGAGCTGCACAAGGGGAAAACAGAATATCCTAGATGCCCAGCTTCTTACTTTTGCAATTATAGTTGCCATAATTCATTACGTGTGTCCTACTTTCTTTGTGGACTGTGAATATAACTTGGATTTAGAAATAACCAGTGGGTTGTTTCTTCTCACCCACTGCACAACACAAGTCAGAAACATTTTACTCAAGCTTTCATTTACTGAGAGTAATAGTCAGTACTTGAATATATAAATTAGTTTAAAGGCATTTGAACAAAATTGAGTTTACACATTAGCTGGTATTCACAAAAGAATGCAGAAAGTTGTCTTTTGTGTACAAATAGGCTCCAAACTATTAAAATTTAATGTCTTGCAAGAAATTTATGATACTTGCCTGATGATTAAAACCATCTTGAGTTGTTTTGTTTCTTAAAAATCCCTCTCTTAGAATATCAGTGACAATGGATTTTTGCTGCAGGATGTGATAACTAAACACAAAGGAGTTTATTCTGTCCTAAAAATGCCCATACCCTATTTTACCACGACACAGATGTATTACAAGTAAACATGAAAACTAATCAAGATAATCTAAGACCAAAAGGAGCAAAGCAGTGCTTATTCTTGCATTCTGGATCCCATAAAAAAACAGAAAAGATAATTTTTAATTGTTCTCTCTCTACCTGGCCTTTGTAGATTTGAAGACCTCAAGAAAACCCTGCCACCAGAGTTTATATTATGTGACACTTTGTGATCAATATGTATTTTATAAAAAATGATAAAAAGTAAAGATCATTTCAGCCAGATTGGTCTTTCCTGAAGTTAGGTATGTATGACAAAAAAACCCCCATCAATAATGTTTTCTGGCTTAAATTAACTTTTCTCTCCAAATCCTACTGAAACTGCTTTTTATTAGAAAATTTAGACCAATCTGACCATAGCAAAGTGCTAAAATCAGGTATCTTAAACTCATAACTGAGTAACTAATATGATACATTTAGAAAACCACTAACTTTCACAGCAATAAAACATGCCCACATTAGGCAATATAACTGTATATTTCTTGTATGCTAAAGGTCTAAGTGAGACTATATGATCAACCCCTCATCTTTTGGAGTCTAAACAGACATGGATGGATTTATGTGTAAGATTTCACTTTACCCTCCTCTTCCTGCTGCTGATCCAAAGGACACACATCTTGAGAAAAATGAGGTGAAAAGATGGAAATAACAGTAACAGTAGGAGTTAGTAACACACGCACCTGGTTTTTACACTCGACTTCAGAGTGAAATCTCTCAACTCTTACAAAAGTATTTGCTAAAGAAAGGGAATAGACAAGGACATCTTTCAAACCACCACCACAGCCACTGGCTCCTGAGGGACAGTGGTGTTCTGTGGGGCACTCACCACCCCAGTGAGAATATGACATTCTCAGTTTTTCTGAAAAAAATTTACTGAGACACCTTTGTACCCTGAATAGGAATAACTCATTTCCAGACAAACATTGCCTGAGATGTGACAGAACATTAATTAAGGGTCTGCTTAGTTATGACAACTTCCACTAATAGCAAAATATACACAGGTTTTGTGCCAAAGCTCTGACAACAAATATTACATTTGGGAGACAGATAAACATCTATTTCAACAAGACATTCCATGACTAAACAAGCTTCTCCATTTCTAATTAATTTTGTAAGGAAACATGTGCAAAGTGAGTAAAACCATTTAATTTATTTATTATATGGGTCATTAGATTTTCATTTATTAAAAGCAATCTTGTCACAGTATTGAGCTTGGATTATAATTAAAATTCATGTAAAGGCATTTTTGCTTCTGTTTCCTTTATATTTCTATTTGAATGGCAAGAAAACAAACAAGCTCCTAACAGAAGCTCTGATTACCTTACTCTTTTCATTTTAGCTTAGGACCATGTCTTGCATCAGAATAGTCTCTGACCAGGCTGGGATTTTTTGGATAAAAGCAAATTTTAAAATTGCTGGTGTCAGGATACAATTATAAATACAGAAGAAATAATCATGGTCTGAGGAACAAGTGAGTAGTATTATTTTAGAAAAATGGGCTTTCCATTTAATATGCAATCTTAAGATGTTAATCTTTTTTCTTATTTGGGAATTTGGGATTCTGAACTGTATGAGATATTTTGAGAAGAAACTAATATGAATAATTTTGACTGGTAGCACAATATATTCAAATTATTGGATTTCTTTGCAGCCTGTATATATTTTAAACTAGCAAAAATCTGAGGAAACATCCATATTTAATTTTCATTGTTTCTAACTGATGTTTTTCCTTTTGACAAAGAAATATATCTATCCTCAAGAAATATACTTAATTTTTCCAGTAAAAGACTGAGGAACATAAAATTCTGATTCTGTCTGGTAAAAAGAGATATTTTTATATGAAATGGCAATCATGAGCATTGCTAATGCTCTGCTTTTTCTTCTACCATATTTTTTTATTTGCATGGTACCCTATGCTTTCTTTTCATAGAAGGGTAGATGGGTGCTTGGGAATATTTCATATTCTACTGTTGGCCTGAGAGGTTTTTCTGAAAGAAGGTTTAACAAACAGTTTCTAATGGCAGTTTATGCATTTTTCAAGATGCAAAATTACAGGCAAAATAAAATAAGTGGATCCATATCAGTAATTTGTTTCACAGTGAGACATAAATACTGTTCTTTCACTCTTACTAAAAAAAGATCTGCTGCACTAGAAAAACAGCCTTTGATTTACAGTTTCTTAAAGCTAAAATATTTCTACAGAATAGTGACCCTTTCCTGAAAGGAATCAGAAAATGAGCTGACTTGAGGAATGACTCCCTCTCAAACTACCATGAATGCAAACAACTTGACCCCAAATAATCTTTTGTTGGGTTACTCCAGAACATGCATTTGGAAAGGATTAAAGTCACACTTGGCCATTGTGACTTTGCCAGCATCACAGATATTTGTCAGCAGCACAAAACCCTTTAGGGCAGACTTTACAAGAACAGGAAATTATGACACCAGCTTTCCTCTGGGATTCTTGAAACAAACACCATACTTGGGCACTGAAATTAAAGCAGTATTGCCCCATTCCTCTCTTTATTTTCCCTATATATTCATAGAGTAATTAAAAAATTAACTTGACTCACTCAGTTCTACTCAGGTATTTATTGTGATATTATATATTAAACAATTTTTCAATATATAAACATTTTCTTCAATGAATGTAAAGTATTTCAGAATATTAGATGTTATTATAGGGAATTGTGTGATACAGAGTGTTACTGTTGGATTATTATATATTTCATTATGTAAGAATAACAATGGCTATTTATTAAAGTGATACTGTTTTCCATGTTCTAGTGGAGCTCAAGAGATCTACAGAAATATTTGCTAAATAAATATAAAAATTACTGAAAAATACAAAAATAATGGAAGAGTAGCATGACAAAGTCTGCAAAATCGGGGGATTGAGCATACAAGAATTAGAAGTGTCCCAAATTCAGTATGGTCTGACTAGAGGACAATGAAGAGTATCATTGCTGTAGCCCTCAGGAAAAAGAAATTTAATAAGCCATAAGAGAGCACCAATGACACTTTGGAGCTGACTCGGTGTTATTAAGCTGCCCTAATGCAGCTCTGTGCTCTTTGTGCAGTGTTAATGCAAGGAAACAATGATATCTCAATGCACAACATTCAAATTAACTTTGACCTAACACTTCGTTATTGGAAGTGTTGTCAATGCATTCTTCTCATAAAAAGATCCAGTGCCAACTAGTCCTTAATCTGAAAATTTTAGAGAGCATCTGGCTATAGAATGACATTCACATACTGACAAAGATGTGCCAGTTTTAAAATCAAAGTCTGTGTAAAGTCTGCTAGAAACAAACCATTTAGACTCTTCAATAAGTTGCATGCAGTTATCATAATCTGTGTTACAGACAGCATCAGCCAAAAGACCAAATTTTATTCCCAGAAACATTTCTACAGCCTTAAAGCCTTCATGCATACAGTGGAATAATACTAAATATCAAAGTAACTGTGGTCAATAATTGTTTATTTTATTCAACCAAGTTTTTCAGATGTCATTTTCCATTTAAGTAGCAGAGAATCCTTGCATGGTCCTCTTAGAGGGCATATTTCTCTTACACTCATGAGAAAATAAACTCCTCCTGTTTGTATCTGTTATGATCACTTAAACATTGCTGAGACTACAGCACTAGTCTAAAAGAGAAAAAAAAAAAGTCTTCAGAAAGTTTTAGCCAAAATAAAACTGACCAAATTAAAAAAGAAATAATATCTGTGAGACTTTGCTTCTAGTAGTGACCTTTGCTGCAGCATTGAATATTTCTGTGGGCAAGCTCTGAGGCTGTAAATCAGCTGTAAGTGGGCAGAGGAAGGCAGAGCTGTGCAGCTCTCAGAGCTGACTGCAAGGCAAGGACAGGCAGAAACAACAATCCATGCATGTACACAGTACCTGAGAGTCAGCCATGGTAACACCAGCCTGAAACAAACAGTAACAATGGGGATGGAGCCTTAAAAATACACATCATGATCTCTCAGATGTTCAAATGTCTTCCCTACCAGCATTTGGTAAGATCTTTGCTAGCAACAGAACTGATTATTGACTAGATACAACAATTTTAGTCACCTTTATAAGAGGAAATGGGCATAACAGGATGTGGTCAGACATTTGCAGCTTTGGGAAAGGGAGATTTTATTTCCTTTATTCTGGAAAGTATTACATTAATAATTCAAATAGGTGTACATTAATAAGGCAGGGAGAGGGAAGAAAATGGGTGACAAGAAGGCAGATCTTTGTCAGGTATAGAGGATGAACCAGTTACACTTGGATAAACTGAGGCTCCTCTGATAACTGGTCCAGATACTAGCACATAAGAGAAATTTGTGCCTTCCACAGCTTTCAGTTTTACAAATTCCCAGCCAAAAAGTATCAGAACCTACTGAAAATGGAGAAGAGCTCTGTGGTGACAGGAACTGATGTCATTCTGAGTCAAACCTTTACTTTCACAGCAAGAAATTTTAATTGCTTTGTGATCAACATCCAAGAGATGTAAAGGAGAAAGAAAACTGTAGGAACACATTTTAAACACATGGAAACACTGTCTCTGTGAGAAGCTGTACTGTCAGATATTCATCTCAAGGAAAGAGAGATTAGAATGAGTATTCTGGGCTAAGAGCAAAATTACAGTGGCCTTATTAACTCAGAAAATAAAACTGGTATAAAACTGATGATACAATTCAGACTTAATGCAAATCTTATCACCCTATAGCTAGAACAAAACCAAACCCCAAAATATATAATAGCTATGTCTGGTAATTTCTTGCCTTTAACCTCCTGTAAGCCTTTCCCTTATGGAGTGATGAATGTTGCTAATTGCAATAAAAATGCTGTCACGAATGAATGAAATAATTTCACACTCATTCTCTATGGGAATTTATATAAAGCTTGAAACAGCAGAGACTTCAGAAAAAAGGGGGGAAAGTCTGTCATATTTAAATTCATTCTGTGCTGTTCACAACACAGTGAACACTTTTTAAGTGAAAGACAAAAATAACAGTTTTTAAACTGTTAGTAGTAAATTCACTGGATCTCAAGAACCTCTCCCTGAAGTGGAAGAAATTTTCATCTTTATTCCATCTATGTGTCTTTCAGTGTTATAGAAACTGAGGTGAAATAACCCCTAGGGTATGTTTTCCTTGCAATACTCTTCAGAAGGTTTAGAAGGAGTGTGGTGTTGCCAGCAAAGAGCATTCACCTGGAGGAAAGGCAAATGCCAGGGATGCACTGACTGTGTGTGACAGCACTCAGATGCAGACTCCTGACACTCAAGAAATTCAAAGGCAGGGGGAGATGAAGGGTAGGTAGTGATTCCTCTCTCCACAGACAGCTCCTGATCTTTTATCTGCACCAGAGGTAAATAATATTGGCATGTATCTTTTTTCTTATATGCATGAGAACTTCATCTGAAAGGAGAGTTTAGGCAGCTTCATCAGAGACAGATGCTTCACTGAAGGACGGATAGGTACCAGCTCCTTCTCAGCTATTTATTCCACTGAAAGAAATTTTGTTTCAATAACCTGGCTGCTTCCTGTTTAAGCAGGAGCAGATCTGGCTGTTGAAAGTGTCATACAGATGCATCTTTCATTTCCTCCCTTTCAGCAGCTATTTATGATTCACCATTAGCAATTTTAATTATAAAAGCCTCCAGTTATCATTTTTGTATTCTACCATTATTCCTTATTACTACACACCTAAATCTAATTACCATGAGGCAATTACTGCAGTTGAATTATGACAGTCCTCTATCTTTGATTTAAACTAGCAAAATCAATGGTTCTGCCTCTAAAGAAGCCACCACCATAAAATATGGATCAAATAATTGTACACAGTGTTGGAAGCAGGATATAATATGGATATTTAAGACCAGCAATTAGCAGGAGACTTTGGGAACACAATGACATTTAAATCAGTAATGGATGTCTGAAATGCCAGAGAGAGAGAGTTATCTACAGAATGAAGGGGTTCTTACTGCTTAATGAGGGTTAAAGATTTTCACTGCTCTGAACCTGGTCCCTGAATGCCAATTCCAGAATAATATTTGTTGCATGGTGCCTTAGGTGGTCAGATAATTGAGAAAGGACCTTTCACTTCCAAATATCTTGCCTGCCCTGCTTGCATGCCCCAAAGGCATGTGTAGGGTTCAGCCCAAAGGGAAACCATCCCATGTGCCTTTGCCTCCATGGAGCTGCCTTGCCAGATTCTTCAGCACAGGGTTTGTGGAGTGGTCTCATTGCTTTTAGTCCAAATCTCTTCACATTCCCCTTGAGGGTTCTAACTCTACAGCCCTGGAAATATCATGGTAATTCCTCATTTACATATCCCAAGTTATTAATTGATGGATGTGCAAGGCTCAGGCAGTCGACACACAACAAATGCACCTGGGGTGCAAGGGGTTCTCGTGGCATCATCAAAATAAACCACAGACAGGGAGTCTGAGAGAGTCCCAGTGTACAGCACCATGGTCCCAGCCCACAAACCCAGACTGAGGCAAAGCACCCTGAAATGAGCACAGGATGGGTATTCAAACATCACCAACCACTGCCTGGCTCCAGAAATCCACTCCTAGAGGGCAAGCAGTGTGCTCCTTGCTGGTACAGACACAGCCTGAAAGAACTCAGTAAAACACAGTCAGATGTTTTAGCCACTGCTCTGCTACTTGTTGGTTGCAACAATTTTTCATCTTTCTCCAAGGACTAACACGAAGTCCTGTGCTATGGGTGAATTCATTTACTACTTCGTGAGCATTTTAATTTTCTTTAATAAGACCAGTACATCCCAGCTTGGGTTTTCATAGTTCATTCTCCATCAAAATAGATCTGAACTAAAGAGCCCACAGATTCTAGAAGACCAACTGGGCTACAGGAACCCAAAACCTTGAAACTTTGGTGTCTTTACTAAAAATATGATGTTCCAGTAGTTTCAAACACTTACTTTTTTCTCTTCACATGATTTAGGCAAGAGATGCTAACTTCAGTTGAAATCTTAGTTTAGAGAAAGCTCATCTGCAAAACAACGTGATGCAACTTAGATGGTAAGTCAACTACAAAATCAAAAGACAAGAAAGAACTCTACTTTTCTCAAGGCCATGAAAAAAATTGTGATTGTGTGTGAAAGATATTCACATTGCCAATCTGGATAGTAAATTTTGTCTTCCAAAATGCAGAATATAACACATTTATTAAGCTAAGAATTCAGAACAGTAGAAGGCAGATTTACATCTTTTGCTTTACAAAAAATACCTGAAAAGACAAACAAGCAAATAAACAATCTTTTAATTTAAAAAAAAAGACCCCACCTGAAAAAGGAGTCCTCCCTATATTTCACCAAACTGACCCCAACTCCAACTGTGTAAGGTGTTGCTCTTCTGTGAGTTAGTGAGATGCTGTGATAGGTAGATCTCGTATGGGAAATAAAAGTCAGGACTGTTAACATACCTTGCAAAAAAAAAGAAAGATGTGGATAAATGCTGCTTTAAAAATAAGATATTTCATCCTGTAGCCATTTTTTAGCACAGAATCCTTAGTTTTCTCATCAGACTTAGATTTCAGCTCTACCCTGCTCCCTCGATTTCTCAACCAAAGTCAAGAGGCCTCTTTCCTCCTCCTGAAAAGCTCTTCTCTCAGCCCTGCCCCACCACAGAGAGTGGTTTTACAGAAGCACTCCTTGCCAACAGCCTCTTCAAGCATTAGGAGCTACTGAAGTGGCAGGCACACATCACTCAGCATTTTACATTGTCTTTTTTCCTTCCTTCTCTCCAGCAGCCAAGAAAGGAGTAGACACAAAATAGTCTTTAAGACATGTTTAGACTGGTTTGTGTCAGAGGCCAAAACAGCATCACTGCAGGGGAAGATAACATTTACTAGAATTATGATTGTTCCTGATCTCAATTTATGGTAACATTTGGGCCCTTTCAGGGGCAAAGGGCTTCTTCTGCAGGGTATTTAAGTATCTGCTGCTTCCCAGCTGTCTGAGCACACTTCTTTCCTTCTATAGCATAATTTCTCCTCATAGTAAATATGTTTTTTGTTAATTGGAAATGAGCCATTTCCAGCCACTGTGACACTGGTCTGCTATGCCTCATCCAACTTAAAAATTGCTAGAATTGTATTGACTTCTTTACAAAGGCTTCTGCCCCACTCCATTTTTTTTCTACCTCTGAGACTTGTGCTTTCTGTGGGGATTTCATAGGTGAACAACATTACCACATCCTCTACAGATCAGCCTCATGGGTACAGCAAAAGAGGATTCCAAATATTCTTTTCATATCCCCTTACAGGCCAAAGATTAATCCATCCTTCATTCCCAGACTGATTCCACTGGGTTAGCATGACAAGGCTTTGGTAGCAGGTGGGCTGCAGGTGTGGCTTCTGTGAGAATAAAGCTGATTTCTCTCCACGTTGAGCCTGTTTTTTTGCCTGTGGTGGTCACCAGTGAGAGATCTCTCCACATCCTTATCTTGACCCATGAGTGTGGGAACTGAACTGGCTGGGATGAGCAGTGGTTTAGCCTCAGGGGCTCATGCAGGAGGCTTCACCCTGAGACCATGGGAGGCAGGCCATACTGAAAGGATGGAAGTTGGGATGCTGACAGAATCATTCCATAATGGGCTGTGTTTCTGGTTCTCAGTTGGTTTGGGACACACTTAAGGTCATGTTCCTGTTCTGTGTTCAGGATTGGACCCCTGTCCTCAGATACCCCTATACACTGTTAACTTCACCACGCCCCTTGGTCTTTGGATCTTGCCCCTCAGATTGTGCAGTTACTGTGTTTGTTATTTTCACTTTATTTTTTGGACAACTCCACCATTCCTGCCCCTCTATTTCTGCCATGCTCTCCCAGCCACCAGGGTCACAGTGAGCTGGACTGTGACACACGAGCCTTGTATTCTATTTTCTCTTCCCCATCCACCTGAGGAGGGCAGTGACAGAGTGCCTTTGGTGAGAACCTGCATGCAGCTAGTGTCAACCCAATACACTTACTTTTTCCAGAAATTCCCATTACCCTTCTCACTGTCATTATTTCAACTTTCAATTTATCTGTACTCAGATTATATCAGCAGCACATAGAGGGAGAGGCAGATATATTCCAAAATTAGCTGGGCCAAAGGGGAGGGTTTGGAGTATCCCCACAAGCATTGAACCAGTCTCAAACCCTCCCCTGTAATTCCTTCTCTTTGAAGGCAGGCTGTCACCACTGTAATCACATTCCCATTCAACTCAGTCATTTTTGTAATGACCTAATTCTCCAATACATCCTGTATCAGTTCAGTTTGGGGTTTCATTTGTGATCCTTTTCACTCTCATCACATCTTTACACATCAAACCACTTTCAGAGTTTTCTTTTTACAGAGCTACCTCATACATACAGCCATGCTCAGGCTTTACAAGTGCCTTGTTTCCTTCAGCAGCCAAGCTTTGTGTTTCTAAAATGTTACCAGCAGCAACAGGTGTGCCAAAGCAAAGCTTTCTCATACAAAGCAGACCTTTTAATTGTCAAAGGCAGAATTTATATAAATAATTTTCCCTTAAAGGCAAGTAGTAACAGCAACCACTTTTTCCAGTCCACTGTTGCTTACTCAGTGAAACTTTTTGTGGATTCTGATTAAACCTTTTGTGGAAACCATTTGTCTCAAAAATTCTTGGCATAACTTGTCTTCTCTTCCACTGCAGTTGTTTCCAATATTTGTTTTCCTTTAAAAAAAAAACAGATTAAATAAACAGCTCCTCCTTCCACTACTCAAGAGGGTGTTTGGGGAGGGGCTGGAGCACACAATTTTCATTATCTGATCATTTACACATCACTTAGAACTGGGTTTGATGAAGTCACAGCCTGTTCAGCCAGCTCTCCCCAGCTGCTAACAGGGATTTTTCAACTGAACATGTTGAATAGTTGAATTGGGCACTTTGCCCAGCTTGTCATAAAATGTGACAACTGCCCCACAGGTATCTGACCCCAGCTTTTGTATTTTGAAGGTTCTGCTGTTTGAAATTTCTCTTAGAAGAAGTGGGACTGTCTCTGGCTTGTGCCAATGAAACACAGATGTAACTTTTGGAGCTATTTTAGGAGATCTACTCAGACCCTGATGCTCCAGAAAGACAGCTGAAAATAGGAGGAATTATCATATGTGTGTGTTTCAACAAAATATGTCAGTGCCTTCCATCACACACACACAAAAGAAGGAGCATTTTAAGGTGGGAAACTTTGTTCATGCAAAATCAGCTGAATGTTTTGGAGTAGACTGATTTATTTTGTAGACCTGTATCAGATCAATTTGACAGAAAAAGTATTAAAATCAATCTTCAGTTTATCAGCACTTTAGAAAATTTACAATGACTTCACAGTTCTGCTCTTTGTGGATCTCCATGGGGAAACCTGCAGGTGTCTTAAAAACCTGTGCTACAGGCTAATGTTGATGGTTAAGAACATGAATAGAAATCACAGATTTCCAGAATTCTTTTTCCTAAGCTCTTTCTATTATAAGATACAAATTTTCTCTTAAAAATACCTATTTAAATATGTGCAAATTAGATTGTTGTGGGTGCCTGAAATCCTCTCATCTTTGTCTCTTGATTGAAACAGCAGGCAAATGCAACAGACCACAATTTACAGTAGAATTGATGACAACACTGGAGAATCAAGATGATTCTGGATTTCAGATTTTTTTTTCTAGTAGAAGACAGACATTTAGAAGAAGGAAAAAAAAATAGATTTTAGTTAGTACAACACTTTCTGTTAAAACTATTTTCAGGCTCTTCTACATATGATTTTCATAGAACTTTGTAGTTAGCCTACAGCATAACAGGTCCTGTCCTGGTTTTATTACTCCTTATTGCTGCATTAGTTAGGACAAACTCCCTTATTGTATTTGAATAAACTATTCTGTAAATAACAGAGAATCAAAACTACAGATCAGCATCTCATGATAGTTTATATTTTTACAGAAGACTGCTGTAAATAAAGACACAGCAGTATAATATGTGACCAAACACTTGGACAATCTAATTATTTAGATGTACATTACATTTTTAAGACTACTGACCAGAATGCAAATTGTCAGGTTTTACTACTGGCTTTGACTGATTTCTCTGTCTCTGCTGTCATGGAAACCTACATTAAAGGCAAAGAAACAATGGAACCTAATTAATGTCTCATTATTCTTCTGTACAGAAAACATACTGGGCAATACTTGGTAACATTATGGCAGCACATACAACAGGATTTTCAAATGCATAGTTAAAGGATTTCTGCCAAAACCAAACGTTTTGCTATAAAAATCTTTAAAAAGTTAAGTCAGAAGTACAAGACAGATAAAGGAGAGTCTCTCCCACCACTCTTCCCCCAGATACATTTTGAGGGTTAAATTTACAGGAGGAAATACCACTTTGAAATGTTCTTGCATTTAGACCCTGCAACCTGACAGTTTCTCTGTAAGATCAAGGATCACCTTGGGTTGGGAGCAAGAGCCTCATCTGTCAGGTTGCCATGAGAGATGTCAGGGTGTGGGTGCTGGCAGGGGAAGGCAGCACAAGAGGGTGGCAAGAGGGTGCTAAAGCTACAATTGAGAAAGAAGGATCTCTCTTCATTAAACTTCATTAAAGGATCTCTGTCATCTGCCAGGTTTCATTCTTCTGTGTACTTGAATACCTCTGTACTTTATTTCCAGATCTGATTTTTTCCCCAAATACTCTGTGTTTAAAGTGGTACAAACAGCCACACCTTGCTTTTCTAGTCTTGGCCTTAGAAGAAAGCTCAGCAAACACAATGGTACATGTGATGTTGTTATACCCTGCTGCAGCTTCATGTTACAAATGCAGTATTTGCAAAGGATATGGGAAAGGATAACGTGGGTGAAAAGTCTTGTAAGCTTAACTGGAACTTTTTATTTATTACATAATGAAGTTCTGCAAGTAGGTTAGACAGAGGTTTAATAGTAATACTTCTGTCCCCCAGGTTAAAGAATGGATAGTTATAGGACCTTTTTCTTTTGTTGTTTTGCAACAAAACTCACCAAGTCTCAGGAAAGGAGATGCTTCTTGGACACTGTAATTTAATTTCTTCTTCTGGCAGTTATGAATGCACAAAACAAAGACTCTTCCCAACGTTAAACTGAATCACTTCACACACAACTGATTAAGCAGGGAGAAGTGTTTGAGCACAATGATTTATGCTGATGTGCACCAAACTGTCTGTCTGGGCAGTGACAGGACCCTGGTTCCAGCTGCCTCAGGATGTCAGCCTGGCTGGGAGCCTCAGCCATGGATCCTGCCCTCCTCTGTGCTCAGCTCTGCTCCCCAGCCTCATTTCTGACAGCCCCACTACTCTGAATCTACTGACAGCATCTTAGCTTCCTCTGTTCCATAGCTTATAAAAAAGTCATGCTTGCAAGGCTTTAAGGCATTGTTCAGCCAGGATTTCCTACTCAAACAGAAGCTGGACAACAATCTGGAGGGTCTCCTTTTCCTCTTGTCCCTGGGAAAGAGCACAGACAGACCAGGAGAGCACAAGAGCTTGGTCACATAAAAAGTTTTGAATTGTCTCCCAAGTAAGAGAGATAAAAGAAAAAAAAACTGTGTGAAATGAAACTGTTCATTAGAACAGATACAGAAAAATGAATATAGGATGTCATTAGAGCAGGCTATACTTGTCAAAGGTTGTGATAATAATAATTAAAGATAAAATTCATCTGAATTGGGAGTATCAATCATTGCCACTAGTTATGCAGATACTGTGCATGTGGCATCAGTTGTACTGAATAGACAGCTAAAGAATAAACCACAGGCAACTCTATATTTATTGATGGGGCATCCTGAAGCTGGCATAGCAAACCCTATTGAAAAGGTCATAGGATTTTCTAAAATTATGTACAGAAAGGAAAATAGAAGGAGAGAGATATTAAAAAAATATGTGATTCCTCCAGCCACAGAGGAAACCCAGGAGATGTATCTGAGCAAGCATTTCTCTGTATGTCACAAGTGAGTAACAGACCTTGCTGAGCAGGAAAAAGCCTATCATAATTGATTAGGAACAGACAGACACAGTGTGGAGTTGTTTTAAGAGCTCAAAGGAAACATAAATACAAGCTTTCTGAAAAAGCAGTGCCAGCAGAAAAGTTCAAACTCTTCTTCAGCACTGAACTTTGTGAAAGAGTCATAAGAGCATTATTTTTTCCCCTGTTAGTCTAAATGAATCCTGTTGTGCTGTTCAGCTGCCTCAGACTGCTGAGGTGCACAGTGCTTAAAGAGATTTTTGCTTGCTGTGTGTGGGAAGAGCTGTTCATTTCTTGGAAGCACACATGCATGAGGCAGTCACCTCAGAGCTAGTCCCAAAGACACCCTGTGCTCTGTCATTCCAGATACTCACAGTGATACCTTCAGTGTGTCACTCCTTTTTAAAAGGCTGCCTTATCAATCTCCTTAAGTCTTTGTGTGTTAATTGATAGCATCGATTTCTCATCGCAACTAAAATTCCACTTTCCACTTGAACAAATGCTAGAAAACTCTATGCTTCCTTAGTGCCAGTCTGTAATTTAGTGACCCCAAATATGGATCACAATCTGAGTTTTGTCATTATGATTTCATAGGAATTTTGTTATGCACCATATTCCACCCACTTTTAGAGGAGGGATAGGACCACTGCAGGGAGATTGGCTCAAACCACACTTTGCTAAAGGTTGCAGAAATGCAGGAAACTCCACCATGGCTGAAGATTAATGGAAGACATTGCTGCATCAGACTTCCCAGACCCAGCAAAAAGATGCAGGTGCTCACTCATGAACCTGGATCATGCAGTAAAGCTGGTGTAAGAAATGGAAATTGTGCTGCCTGTCAGTGCCACTGCGCTGGTTGTACTGACTGGGAAGAACCATGCTTGTCCTTCCCTTAGGAATTCAGTGCTGAACTGTCAAAACTACAGATGTCACCATTTACTAAGCAATGAACAATAATAAAAGGGATACTTGAGACCAGCACAACATATTTTATTCCTCCTAGATGTTAAATATCTTCACTTATAAATTATATCTCTACATGTTTTTAGTGCCTTATGAAGCCTAACTCCTAAAATTCCTTTTAAATGGGTATGGTATAGAATGTGCTGTTCCTTTTTATCATATCATGTGATCATTTATCAATTACTAAATTTTCTCTATGAAGGTATATATAGGTTTTGAGTATTTTCTTCAAATAAAGGACATTTTCCTCAAGAGGGAATTTAAAGTGCTCTAGTTCAAGATGAACAAAACATTTGGTTATTTTTAAAAAAGGCTTCAGAGTTTTCCACTTCCACAGAAAGAACAACTTGCACAGAAATCCAATCTCTTTCATTGGAGAGACAAGAAACAATACCTAATTTTCTTGTCTGCTTTATTTTCAAATACCAGTAAAGGAAGTCCAGACCTTGAATAATCTGATTTATGCACTGATACTGGTTACACTTTCTAATTAGGTCAGATTTTATACCCACTGAAGGAGAAAAATCCCTTCTCCTTTCAGCCCACAGTTCACATTCTCACCAGGCTCATTAGCATTTTTGTTTGCACTTGTGTTTTCTCTTCTCCCAGCCCATCTCTTGGTGAGGCTGTGAAAGCTATGGTCAAGAAGAATGATTTCTGTTGGGTCTATTTCACTTGCTCATTTGTCAGCAAGATTCAATCCTACCACCTCAGCTTTTGCAAGAAAGAATTTGCTCTCTGCACCCTGGATAAATTCTAGTTTAGGTAGTTAGAGAGAATTTGATGGGCAGAAGTAATTTTCCCACTGGCCATACCCATTTTGCAGAGGAATTCAAATAGGGATCTTCCTAGCCCATGACCTTTCTGTGGTGCAGATGTTAATTTGTAAAGTGTACATCACCACAGAAAGGGAACCTTAAATCCACCCTTATGTGTCATGTACTTATGAAACATGAGAGTTATCCTCTTCTCATTAGAACTTTACACTGCACAACTGTCATTAATCTTGAAACAGGATACCATTAATAATTTTCTGAAGTCTTAGTATCAGCCTCTCACTGCACTTTAAAAGTACAATAAATATAATTTTTGCTCAATAAAATGGAATTAAAAGCACACTTATGCTGTAAAAATCTGCAGTTGACTTTTAAATTAATAAAAGCCTTGATAAATTTTAATGAGTTAAGGCAAAGATACTCCTAGGCAGGAAAAATTAATGCATTACAGAACTTCCTGCTTTGGTTTAATTGCACCATTTTCTATTTTGAATTCACTCTGACACAATGGAAATTTTAAATTGCCTTGCACTCAGGATTTTTTATTATTATTTGATCATTTATTTACATCTTTTATACCCTTATATACAGGCTTCTGTTCTGTCCTTTGGAACAGTTGGCAAAAAATGCCCCCAACATTAAATGCTTGGCAACTTGAAAAATATACTTGACATTCCTGCAGAAACAAAAAGGAATTACCACTTGGAGAGCTAACATCTCACCTGAAGCACATAGATATTCAATTACCACTATATTTGGTATCTTGTGCTAGTTCCATGGGGGCTTTGGTTCTCTTTCTGGTATCACGACTCGGACTTTTACTTCAGCCTGCTATAAATAAAAAGGAATTCACCTACGTGTTTTGCCTGGTTTGAATGAAAAAGCATCCTCACTAAAACCACAAATCTATTCAAAAGCAAGCCAGGAGAAGTTCCTGTAGCCATATAGGAGTACTATACCAATAGGCTCCAGGAAAACCTGTAACATTTTTGGACTGGTTGTATATCTGTAGGATCTGTTCAGGACCAAAGTTTTGCAGTGGAAGTGTTAAGGACTTATTTTTACTCTGTAATGATCACTTACTTCACATTCACACTTCAGATGGTTTTACAGGATCATCCAAGACAGTTTTGCCCTCTGATGGCCACTCCACTGTGGCTGGGCTTTGTTAGCAAAGTGCTGAGCTGCTTCTTGTGTAATCTACACTTACCAGAGCCTTTACTGCAGGCTAATTGCAGTCCCAGTTCTCACAGCATAGGTAAGAATTGATCCTGACTGAAAAGAGAAGATTTACATGATGTACTCATTACTCTGTCAAAAGAGCCCCTTTACCTACAGCACCTTGCTTATCATTCTAATTGCACACTCTATAGTGCTTGGCATTCATAATCTTTAAAGCAGAGAATGGAAAAAATAAAGAAAAAAAAAACAACTTTTGGTTGCCAAAAGTGGCAATTGAGGGGCCTGAAGCAATATCTAAGCACTTTTCTTCTTTCTTTCACATCACATTAGGTTGAGAGCACCTATTTTGCTATTTTGAGAATACCCCTGCCACAGCACTGGAGCTCTGCACCTGCCCAAAAGGAACAATACTCATTCCTGCCATGAATGTGCACAGGATTTCTGCAGCTGTCTACACCACAAACCTGAGATGTGGCCTAGACTCCCTCCAAGCTCAAGAGGGTCTGCTTTGGGTAGCAGCTACTCCTCTGTGAAGGCCAAGCAAGGTAAGAATTGCAAATTCATAAGAGGAACACAGCTGGAAATGAAAATTTTTACAACAGAAGGGATTATTTTTCCCAGCAGTTTGATATTTTTCAATATTTATAGTAAGATTTCTCGTGCAGGGAAAGCTTTCTGTGAGAAAAGTTTATTAGGATCCCCAAATAAAGCCCATATCTCAGTAAAAATGATGCAGAGGGCATGCTCCTAAGAAGGGTCTCAGGATGCAGAGAGACACACAGGAGACGAAATATCTTGTGCAGCAGTTTCTAATTCAAAAATGATCAAAACTTAAACTATGCCAAAGGCCAATTCCCACTTCTAAGAGGGATGTATTAAAGTTGAGCCCAAAGATATATATTTCAAGGTGTCAGCAATTTCTCACAGGAAACAATTAGTCACCAGGATAAAATTTATCCAGACAGTGTCCCAATACTGTCAATTGTTATCTTAGGTTATTAAAATCAGCACAAAAAATAAATAACTGTTGGATCCCACATTCATCAATTGGTGATGATGCTGCAGGTAACATTCATTTAGCACAAACACCCAGAGGTTACCAGCTGGCAGTGTTGAGTCCAATGTAATTTCCACAGCTAGAAATAATATCCTGAACATTTACAACTCAAGTCAAATCTATTCTGTACTCTTTTCTTCCAATTATCTTACCCTTCCTGCTGCCTCAACACCTTTTTCTGCCCTTTTTCTTCCATCATTATCTCTTCTAAGTCTCTAGAGAACAGATTTTTTTTTTCAGTCTTTTTCAATATCTTCACCTATTTCAGATTTACATTAATGCAGTGATGAATTGATCTAGCTATTTGAGAAGACTGTTCACCCTTTGCTTCATCTATAGCCAAAATAATTCACCCATCTAAGATCTGTGCAAGATGCTAAATATATCTTCCTCCCTTGATTTGCACTGTCTTATTGGCTGGAAAAGAAACTGTCAGATATCTGGAATGGACCAGGATTACATGGCCTGGCATTCATCACCTCAGCTGAACTCACAAAAGTAAAAACACATGCTGCATCAATAAACACATCAGTGACTTGTCCAAATGAACTGAGACCAAGTGGGCCAGACAAGTCTGATCCTGGCCAGCCCCAAAGGCAGGGGCAGGGTGTGCAGGGTGCTGGGAACAGCCTGGCTGCACTGGGGCTCCTCTGGGATGGAGAGAGGCTGGGGGTGGGCCCAGAAACATCTTGCAATACGAAATATTGGGTTTGAGAGCCCAAACAGGATACCTAGTTTTAAGTTATTGATATAGAAACAGCCAATGAGGAAGACACCAAAGTCTTGTTTCCCATAAATCAGACTTGGAGCAGCTGGGTGTAACCAGAGAGCAAAGATCATTAAGCACCTTCATTATCCTCCAGGAAAACTGAATGTGGGTCAGGAATTTTTCATGACCTTTTTGGAATCCATCACACACTGTGAGGACACACATCAGCACAGATTACTTTTCCTTTTCATGAGGATTTCTCATTGCTCATGGGGCTGTCAGGCCAATTGCAAACACCCAGCCTGGGTTGAGCAGGAAACAACACAACCCCACTGCTCCCTTTGAAAAACACAATGCAATTATTCTGATAACTCATGAACTTTACTCACAGCCTTTAATGTGGTGTCTCATGAAGCTCAGAAAACCAGTCACACCACATATCAGAAAAGGAATTTTGAATCCCCCATAAAGCCTTTTCATTCCCCATTAGGTCTCCTATATCAAAGCCACAAGACCACAGTGATTGAACAAGCTCACGTGAGCCTGACCTAAACCACCTCCTCTCGTTGCCTTGGTCTCTGATTGCTAATTGGTGTTCCTTGGTTGGTTGTTTTCATCTCCAACCAGCAGTAAAACCCTTGGTCAGGTGTCCTTGCTTCCCTAAGTTTGTAGATTTATGCACTTTTGATACCAACTTGAGGAGCAAATCCATGTTATGGACAGTCCAAGATGACATTGCTCCCAAAATATTCTAGAAAGAGCACCTTTCACAGGGAAGTGTTAATTTCCAGTTATGTATCTACATATGTGTGTACACTGAGCAACACACCCAACACTTGAGAAAAGTGAAAAAACTATTTCTTGTCTCCAGAATCCTTTTTTTCCCCTCTCTTTTACCTCCTCTTTCTTTTGAAGGTGTATTGGGGTATTAGATGAACTCAGAAATGCATGAACATTTTGGCTGCAATTTGTATTCTTCAGTTTTCACTGGATTTGAAACTTCATCTTACTGTAGCTGGCAGCAATAATGTATTTTTGTGGGTCTGTCATGGAATACATCCAGTTTCTATAGACTGGTGAGTAAAAAAAAAAATCCATCACAGGATATAGCCACTCTGAAAATGCAGCTAACACTTCTTCATGGCTTGTTAAATAAATCAAACATACTGTTTTGTCTATACTAGGAAAGTGACCTATAAGCTGAAAAGAAGAGAATGATTATCCTCTCTCTGTTGCTTTAGAAAATGTTCTGGCAAGAGAAAAAAATTTAGCAAGGCTATAAAAAACAAGATCACTTCAATGTTTCAAAACTTTTGAGAAATGATCCCTTTTTTTTTTTTCTTTTTTTTCAGTTCCTTATCATTATAGAAACCACTTTGCTACATGATTTTATTTTTTTTTTTTTTTACGATTTTGCCTTTTGTGGTAAGCTATGATGTTTTCAGAGCAGCCAGTGGATGCTTCAAACATCACTTTTTGATCAAGGACAAGTCACACAATACCAAATTTACCTGCACTGGTACCTGGCAAGCAACCTGACTCTTGGCTCTTTGCTAATGCATGTTGTAAGAAGTATATTTAAAACATGATTACTTTCAGGAACAGCACTCATCTTGCCCAGGGGACACTCAGATATCTGGAAAGGATGAACATGGATAAAATGCTGAATACTAGAGAGCAACAGTCTCAAGGTGGGACCAAGTTGGCAGCTGACATTTCTACAGCCCATTCATCTCTGCTTGAAATACCCATGACAAAAAGAAAAGGTCTGATAAAAGACAGGACTGCATTTTATTTTAAGAAGGAATCTCTGTTATCAGAAATGCCTCTTATGGTGATAAAACTGGCTTTAAGCATTTATTCAATTTCATTTCTAAAATGAAGGTTATAAATCAACCCCAAACCCATCCTGAAAACAGTTATCCTCCAAGCTTTTATGAGCATTTACAGAAGAATGATTCCTTTCTGTGTCAGATGTTATGAAAGACAGTTCATGCTTCAAATAATGTGATTTATAGGTTGAGATTGTGAAGTTAAATTTAATAAAGCTCAGAGAAGATGCATGAGTCTCAAAAAGCTTTTTAATAGAGATCTTTCAGAGTTGAGATGCTTGTCTTTTATGAACTGCTCTGTATTCTTGTGTAAGCTGTGGTTACTGATAGATCCAGCAGAAACACCCACCACAGAACTTTTACCTTCTTTCCTCTTCTACTTCTCTCCATAAGAATTTGAGTGATGATGGATTGTATACACACATCTCATTACTTTCTTCAGTTATCATGAAAAACTAAAGGACTTTCCAGTATTCATGTTTGTTTCTTAAATTGCCAGTTTTTATTTTTGGTGATGTAATTTCTCAAAGAAAGATTAATATGCTTAGTTAGTATTCCCTTTTGTTCAAGGAGGTTTAGTATTATTTTAATTTTATTTTGAAGTCCAGATCATAAACCTTTGAAAATAAGTTGCTCTGGTCAGGGACAGTACCACAAACTTATGAAAAAGTTATCTTGACAGAATTCCCCCCAAATACACTTTTCAATATTGATTTAGGATTTGACTTTTTCAATTGAAATACATAGGAATTCCATTCCATATACAATGGAATACATCCCATTCAATTCATCTCAATGAAAAAAAAAAAAAAAAGAAAAAAGGGAAAAAAAGACACTGAAATTATTGTTACAGAAAATTATATTTTAGAGGGAAAAAACTATTTTAATTTCTGGATTTTAGTAATCAAAATCATACCTTAGACAGGATTTCTAAAAACTGATATGAACCCTAAGAGAGTGTGATAGAGCCTAGAAAGACAGACTAGGCCAAATGAACTTTGGCATTTAAACAAGCTGAGCTTTTCTTATTCCCCATACATGACATAACTGTTCCTTGTTAGATTAATATTCCAGTTTCTGAAACAATACAGGGTTAATAGCTCCTCTTACAGTCTGTTTGTACATTTACAATGCAATTAACAAAACAAACAGCAAAATCTAACTCTGAAAAAAGAAACCAATCTAGCTGCAATTACTACAGAAGAAATGCAGATTCAACTGTTTCCTTCCATTAGCACGTCAGGAATTGACTCATAGGAGGAAAACTCATGGATTCCTGCTAATCATCTAATATGAGTTATAACTACAGTGTAAATGTATTTGATGCAAATTATTATTGCATCTAAACTGCAAATAGAAATACATTAAACAGAATGCTAGCTCACCAGCAATCAATGAAAATGTAATTTTAAGAAGTTATTTCTGGGAACAGCATATTTGAGAACTATTTTATTCATACTAGCAGTGTTTCTTCTCCCATGGTAGAAATAAAAATGTAGTTTCAGATATTAAAGAAATGAAATATAATTAATATGTTTAAAAGCTTCATATGGCTTAGTGTTAATGGAACAGATGTGACCATTATTCATGGATCACTTATGTTTTTTGTGCTTTGCCCTTGTTGCAGTTCAATAACAAAAGTCATTATTTGAAGATAATGTGTAGAATATCTTGAAATTCAGCTGAAATCTGAGACAGAGAAGTCAGAGGTCTGGAAAATGCTAATGCAGCTTGCAAGTGTAGACACTCCAGAAATATATCACAAGTTATTTTAAATTAATTTAGGATTGTTCAAGGCTATTTTTTTATAGAGACACATTATAAGCCTGATAGAAGGAAAGAGTCATTCAAAGTAGACTAGATTGATTTTGGGAAGGGTCAGGCTCAAGACTTCCCTTTGCTTTCCCAGGGTGAAATACAGGTTCTCCAGCAGTTCAGTAGCTGCTTTGAATCACCAGATGTTTGAATGGACAGTGTTTGAGGTGAACACTTCGGGTGAAAATAATAAGGTTTAATGGAATTAGCTTTTGGAAAAAACTCTACAATTCTAATTGTGTTGGTCTGAGTCCCTGGATGTCAGTACAGAATCACAGAACCACAGAGCACCCTGAGTTGGAAGGGACCCACTGGGATCATCAAGTCCAACTCCTGGCCCTGCTCAGACCATCCCAGGAGTCACACCCTGTGCCTGAGAGCATTGTCCAAACACTTCCAGAGCTCTGTCACGCTGGTGTTGTGACCCCTTCTCTGGGGATCCTATTCCCAGCCACTGTCTGGGGGGAAAACATTTCCCTGATATCCAACCTAAACCTCTCCTGACACAACTTCAGGCCATTCCCTCGAGTTCTGTCACCACTCAGGTGAGAGAAGAGATCAGTGCTTGTAGATAGATTGGTCAACTACAACCTTTGCCAGAGACATCAAATATAAAACATTCTTAGTGCACTGAAGCTGCTTGAATAGCATCTGTTTGCCTGAAACGTTTTGTAACTCTAGAGTACTACATTTCTCTTTCATTTTCTGCATTTCTCATACACACATATAGTATAACATTTGAGTCTTGATATCCTGTGATGGTACCTAAGAAGTGTAGGAAGGATAAAAGGCATCATAATGCCTAATACATTTTAAGGTATTGTTTATTTCAAGTTTAATCTTTGGAATGGAAAAGAAAATGAGAAAGAATATTTATCATCTGATTATAACTCAGTAATAGGAATCTAGCATTCTTTTTGTTTCACAATAAATATTTGATCTTCAGTCTTTCAACACTGCTATGTTTATCTCTCAGATCACATTAACCTATGACTGTTTCTGTACAGTGTCTCATTACACAGTGGAAACTTCCACCCCTCCTGATACAGAACAAAAGTGAGTGGGATTTCAAAAAAGGAAATACATAACAGAGAACTCCTAAGCACAGACATACCATATCTTTGGTAAAGAAATCCCAAGACTAAACAGGGTATTAGATTAGCTCAGATCATTCATATCAAGTGAAGAACACATATGTATGTATATAATTATGTCCTTTTGGACCGAATTTGGAATTAATTTTGGGTTCAAATGCTTTCAGTTGTAACAGAGTGCAATTATACTAAAGCTATGTTCACTCCCAACAGAATACAGTTTGGCTTTTAATTTGTGAAAGGTGCTAATCTGGCACCAGGAGTGAGCTAAGGGATGAGCAGAACACTGTAGGTTAGGCAGTGACCTCAAATAAGACAGTTAAACTCATAAGACACAAGATCAATGTGCATTGTAACTATCTGCAGCCAATCCAGCTATTCACAAACTGAACAAGTTTCATATTGTAATAGTTTATGTCCCCTCCACTCTTATTTTCTGAATGATACAGGTCATTAGATAAGGAGGAAAACTGCATCCCATTACTACTATCACTACAAAAGCCAACAAGTGTTATCACTCTACATAAAAGCCAGCAAATATTTTAAGCTGGTGGTGTAGTTGAAGCTAGTCATTGCAGCATTTTCTCACACTCATGTGTGACCAAAAGATTCAGAGGCTAGCAAGGAGAATATAAGGGAAATTCCAGGAGACAAAAAGGCACTTTTCTGTTTTCCTGCAACAGTAATTTTTAGGAAGTAATTGAGTTTTGAATTTTCTCTACATCAACTAAAAATAAATTAATGGTAGGTTTTGATATTCCACAGCTTTATGAGAGATGCTTAGTCCATATATTATCAAAAATAAATGGGACAGGACAATACATTTCCACACACTGTTGTAACAGTTTGGAGAGAAACCAAACCAGAAATGAACAGATGAATATGATGTTTAAATTATTGTTCATATTAAAAAAGACACCTTAACAGTATTAATGAAAAATAAAACTCCCTGCAAAACCTAATACCTTTAACAAAGGACGTCCCCAAAAATCTTTTGCTCTTTTCAGCTTTCCAGACTTCCATACTCTGAACTAATTCAACAAAAAGGAGAAAATGAGAGATCCATTTAAGCATTTTAAAGATTTCCTTACCACAGATTGACTAGGAAGGGATGTTCCAGGCCTTGCATTATCTGCAGCTCCCGGAAAACGTTGCGAACTTCATCTCTCTCAATGCACTTCTGTTTATTCATGTACTTCATGGCATACATTTTCTTGGTGTCTCTCTTCTGTACAATGCACACCTAATTGGCAGCAAAGTAAAAGAAAAATTTTAACACCTTGAGAAAGTGAATTGAATTGTGACTTTGGAAAAAAGGATCCTTTAATGATATTTCAATAATTCAGATCTGGATACTACAACTGAGTAACACCTTCAGTAAGTTCACTTCACAGCTCTGCAGGATTCTTTGGAAGAGATTGTAATTAAAAAATAACAAAAAACCCCCTCAACCCTGCAAAGAAGAAATGGGGACCCAGAAAAATGTCATAACTTTCAGAACTTACACAATAAAGCAGAAAGGACTATGCTACAATGGCTGAAATCACAGGCTATTTAATTACTCAGAGAAATTACTGCCTCCTGCCTAGGAAAATGCCCACTCATTGTCCTCATTGCCACAAGTCAATACTCACATCTTGATTACTGCATCATAAACCTTGCCTGTGCTCCCAAGGCTCAATATCAATATTTCATCTATACTATCAGAATTATGCTCCCTTAATTATTGTTGAAAAGAAAAAGAGTTCTCACATACTCTTCATCATAATATTTCTGAATTCACGAGACACCATTACATTCAATGATTTAGTCTCTGGCAGTAAACTTCTACAATTTTACTCTTTTTTTTTACCAAAGTCAAATAATGTAAATGCATTAAGAAAATCTTAGTCAAGAGAACTCCCATGGGAAGTCTGGATTGTGCTCTGTCGTGGTATTTTACCTTGAGAATGTGGCTGGAGAGTGTCACAAGCACCACAAGCAAGCATCAGATTAAAAACGATTTTTGGCAACAGAGAAATACACAATTGTTCTGAATGTTCTGGAAACATCTGGTTTAGGTATCCCAAGTCTGTGGTGTCTAAGTTCAGAGGAATTCTTCATTCACTTGGTGTGGGCATTACTTTTTTATTTGTGTATTTAAATATGTACACACACGCACACATATTCACAGTTTACACTACTTCCCATATTATATACAGAAAAAATATACTGTACACTCATAAATTCATGCTAAGAGTTCAGATTGCAACATGGTGACAACCACAGATACATCCTTTGTGTCTGACTTTTAGGAACTTACGTGCCCAATATTTAGGAACAATTAGGAGTAACTAAGGCAACTTCCCACAGCTGAAACTGGGAGTAACAGGACCAGTGAAGCCAAAACACATTTATTTCTCTGAAACTCTATTTTTATAAGGTGTGTCCTTGAGTGCAAATCTACTCCAAATAGAGGAGTTCATAGAGTACCTTTAACCCATAATGATGAGACATGATTAAGCAGGGTTTATAATTACCTTTCCTAATATCAGGAGATGTTCTGCTATTAAGGAAAACATGGATGGTAACATTTTGTTTTGAGCCCATCAATGTGGCATAATGGTGAGTCATGAAGTTTTGTTTCATTTTTCACCTTGGACTGTTATGAAAAATCTGAATATTGTTGATGCCCTTAAGATAGCTCAAGGTTTGCATTTACATGGAAAAAACCGTGGCTGTGGAATGGGGAATGAGGAATTGTGTTTGGTTTTTTGGAGGAAGAAAAAACAGAGAGTGGGATAGAGCTGAAACTGAGCAGGAAAAGAAGGGATGGAAATGAATTGTTCAAGCTCCCATAGGTCCTTTAGAAGCATATGCAGAATTTTCAGGGGCAAATCCTGACATGCTGTCTCAGAATACCCAGAGACTCCAATTTAGTGAGTCACATTATAAAGTGCAATATTTGGGGATTTTAGCTCGGAAACTAAGTCCAGAAATTCAGTCAGGTACATTAGTTTGCATCATAATTTTCATGCACAACTTGGCCAAGAGTTAGGTGTTCGCAGCAGTCTCTTAGTCCATTACATTAAAGCCTCCCTCTTGAAGGGTTGACTAGAGAGTGCTGAGAGAATGGGATTTTACTCAGCTGAGAATTACAGGTTTGACCAGTGAGGCAAACCAAGATCATGTGCAGCACCAAAATATGTAATGTACACCAGTTTTGAAACACTGCTGGGACTCCAGAGGGCACTCAGTCCTCTTACCTGGCAGTAAAAGGGGTGTTCAGCACAGCTGAAACACACCTTCTGTTGTTGATAGGAGCTTGCCTAACACGCAGCTTCAAAGCAGAATGATAGCAAACATTTTCTAGCAATGTGTACCTATGCAAATCCTTTAACATTGCTACAAAATCAAGAGGTTTTAAATGAATATAATGAAGATTCTTCCTACTAAAAATCAGAAACATGACCTTCATCCATGTTGATGTTATTGTGAAAAATTCCTGACATTGCTATGACAGCACTGGATAGTAGTGGAGATCCTCCCTGGCATTTTTACCTGCTGGATCTCAGCTCTTCTCCTGAGCAGGACATCAATGGATTGAAACTTCTCACTAATGCAAGAAGGAAAGAAAAAGCCCTCAAGGTCTTCTCATATGTGCAGTCTTAATGGGAAATGTTTAAGTTGGGGTGTTTTTTGTTCCTAAGGAACAATTTTAAAATAGGGATAAACAGGTGCTCTGACACCTCAACAAAAAAATTCTGTGATGACTCATTATGATGAAAGTCTATGCAGAATTGCCTTATTTACATGTATCAGTATGGAAGCCTGTCACACTCACACTCTTTCCATTTTTCTGTGAATATCATTTACCAAAGGCCAGACAGTGTGATGATTCAGAGCAAATATGTGCTCTGAACTCAACAACTATCCAGCCTCATAGCAGAAGGGACAGCAGCCATCCCCACACAGGAATGGATCTAAAGAGGCACAGGGGACTCTCTCTGTACCTGGAATGGTTTCCCTCTGATGTCCCCTAAAGAGACTGTGAATTACCAGTTTGGATACAGGCATCTGTGCCGTACATGTTTAAAGGTAGGCATTATGAACCCCGTTAATTTTCTCTTCATTCATGGTATAGTGCTATTTTTAAAAATCTCTTCTGAAAATATTGCCCTTCTAAAGAGGTTCTTTACATATCTTAGTTGTCATCACAGGGTGGTGTCTTTTGTTATTTCTGGTAGAAGGTAACAGTGAGCTGCCTTAATACTTATCAGGTTAGAAGAAATTTGAGCAGAGAGTGACTTAGAGCCACTTTCCCTCAGAATCTGGGGAAGGAAGTCAGTAGATTACAGCTGTAGGGCTAAGCTTCATGTGCTGTGGTCCTCTTCTAAACTACCTTCTTGGATTTCCTCTGATTTCATGTACAAAAAGCAGAGAGGCTTGCTGGAGGAAGCTGCATAATGCTGTGTTGGCTGAGCAACCAAGGGTAGCTTCAACAAAGTCCTTCCCAGAGCAAAAGATGGTGATGGCTGGAATATCAGAGTTGCTGCAAAACAGATTTCTCCTCTTTGCCACTAGAAGAGACTTACAGCTGCTATGTGCATGGCCTGGAAAGAATGAGGTGCACTTATTCTCAATTTTAGTCTGAATTTAGCACAGGAGTACTTAGACCTCTCAGAATGCCACAAGAAGTGGTTTCACAAGAAGTGATAAAAGGAGAGATGCAAACCCACAGCCAGAGAAATCTCTGCACGAGGCCACTGCTGAGTGGAGAGCTGGAAACTGGGGTGCTCTGACACTCATCTGTGCTCCTGTGTGATATTTTGCTCACATCAGTGGATAAAATGAGGCAGCTCAGGCTGCCATGAGGACTCCCAGCCCAGCAGAGATGCTGTGGCTCTGCACAAGCACTCACCTCCACACAGAGGGCTACAAGAGAGAAAGCAGATACACTCCAGATGGGAATTGATGAACCTGCTGTTGAGCATCTGCCTGAAATACTGCTCCCTTGTCTGTCCTCCCCATGTGCTCTGAAAAACTAGTTCTGATAGTCTTAGCCTACAAGCAGAGCTGGAAAGATTTACACAAAGAGACTGCAGAATGGATATCATAAGTTTGTCTTTAGGCTGCCAGGGGATTTCCTTTAAATAGGGAAATTCATTCCCAGATTCCCCTGAGCAAATCATGACATCTGGAGCAGCTGAAGCAGCTGTTTAGTATCCGTTCATATTAACTCAAGCTAAAATCCAGGTTGTTAGACTGTCAAACAGTATTAATGTTCTGCAGTTGTGTGTTATGTTGCTTTTAGGATAGAAGCTTTTTTTTTCTGAAATATTATGCTTATTATTTACTAAAGAACCCTCAATCAGTGCAGACATGATTCTGGGCTCCCATCTGGTTTACACCACTGTAATTTCATTTATTTCATCGCAGGAAGTCACTGTTTTATACAACCAAATTAATCAGAACTAAGCCTTGTGTCTCAGCATCTTAGACAAACAGGAGAGAGTTTGTACATTGAAATTATAATTTTTATTTAATTTAGGGAGATCAGATTGTTTAAAATAACTACTCCTAGGAACAGAGAAGTCAGAGAAAATTGGTACTATAATATCTCTGAGAACTAGTTGTTACACCTGAATACAAATTATTTTGCAGCAGTAACCCTGCAATTATGTGGTAATTGTTGCAGTAAAGGACAATGAGAATTCTTGTATTTCAATACTCATTGGGTCTGTACTTATTAGATGATCTTCAAATATATAATTTTTTGCAATATTTTGTTTGAGAAGAGCGATAGCTCTACACATAACAACATGGAAAAAAATAGCCAGATTAAGCAGGAGACAGCACTTCTAAAGTATCCCCCTGTCTCTACTGTCTCTGCCCTCACAAAGAAACCCTCAGCCTTTCACATCATACAGGAAAATAAAACAAGCCTACATACTTTATGAAAGCTTGTTGGTTGATTTTGATCCACTCTTCTCCACAGCATTCAGGAAACTGGTGAATGATTCTACGATATTTCTACAAATATCTAATTTCCTTACAGCTTTATATGAGTGAGGTTCTTGTGAACCCACTTTGAGGAATCTGTATTGGTGAAAATATTGTATTGTGAATATTGTGAAAATATCTGTACTGGTGAAAATTGGAGTTGCACAATCCTCAGAGAACAAGTTTAATGTATAAGTTCTCGCTAAACTTAAATCCTTGTTTTGCAGTTGTCAAATGCAACAGGACAGTCCTTGGTGTAACAGGTTTCTTTTTCCCAGATGAGTACAGGCTTCTGACAAATCACCTTGTTTTTCCTTCCATGGCCAAGGGAAAGAAAGAAGCCCATTTTAAAATGACCTATTATAACATAGCCAAAAGCACAACGTGGTAAGTCAGTCACCATTTCAAATGTCTGCCTCTGTGACTCAGTCTCGCCTTTATTGTTCATTTAGAAGCCTCGTTGCTGGCAGCTTTTCCTATTATTGCCCTTCTGGAAGTGCCTGGCAGCAGAAAATGTCAAAAAAGGATGCAAGACTGTTAATCTCATTTGTGGGGTGTTTACTGCTCGGGGTCTGTTGTGCTCTAGCATCTTGCAATGTATAACAGCATGTTCAGAATCACACTTTCCTTAAACTGCCTGCTCCCTTTATGGCTCCTCTGTGGCCTTTTCTGCTTTCTGAGAGCAATAGGACGTTTGAAGACACGCTCTATTTTTTTATTTTATTGCTCTTGGTACAATATCTCCGTCTCTCTCTCTCAATATTTCTTAAATTACTCTGGTTGCTACAGCAACCTTGGGCCTGTGCAGGATGTTGCTGCAGGAGGTATCTGGTGTGGCAGAGCCTCTGCTCTGCTCACTCCTGTGCACTGAGCTCAAGGTGATGCTCAGCACCTCAGCTCCTCCACCGGGGCTGGCTGCTTCAGCAGCTGGGATCTGTTCCCCCCAGCTGGCTTCAGAAATCAGCTTCCTGCCTTCTCCTTTGGCATTTTCAATTCACAGCCACAACATTTGCTGTCACAGGAATTCCTAGGCCGTTTGGTATGTAATGCTTTGCATCTCAAGTGCTTGTCTTTCCTGAGAAGTGGCCACCTGCTTGCAGCTGCTGCCTCTGACCCAATTCTTCTTAGGGACACCTTAAGAGCAGGTGCCTTCTCATAGACACTGATGCATATTTTTCAGAAAAAGATACACCACAGCAGTTTTGAGGAGGGTAGGAAATGTGAGTGGAGAGAAGAGAAAGCACAAGCATGTTCTTTACCCTGGAAATAAAGGACTTCAAAGGTGTCCTTTGAGAGCTCAGGTTGCTCCTTTTAAGGGACAGATACAGGAGGTGAGTCCTGAGCCTGCCTAGGACCATCACAGCCACAACTTCCACGTGAGCTGGCAGTTCTTCTGTTCAAGCCAAGGCAAGCTGTGGCAGAAGGTTTGTGGCCAAGCATGGAGCAATTCCCTCACTCCTGGGTACGTGCAGACCTCCCTGGGCTGTTCTGTGTGCAGACACTGGCACAGACCAGGGAAGGATCAGTGGTACCCAAGCCAGGTGCAGGGCACTGCACTAAAAGAAGCCTTTCTGGCTATAGTGACCTTGTTTTGCCAAGTAGATGAATGTAGCTTTTTGCTTATGCTTTGGTTTTGTGAATAACAGGAAACTGTTTGTTTGTTTGTTTGCTGTTTGTTTGTTGAAGACCTTTAAGCTAGTTATGCTTAGCATATTCCAGTTACCAGTGATTCCAAGGACATTGGAAGAGGTCAGGTTAGAAATTCTGATGAAACACATGTTATTTTATATTAAAAATTTGCCAAGTGAATTCAGAAATAGGCAATTTGAAGGCAAAAATGCTGCACTCTGATGTCAGTAGCTGTTCCTTTGAGAGGTCAGCATGACTTGGATATACCTTTAACTTCTCTCCTGTACATAACTTGCACTCTTGAACCTTCATTTAGTTTGACATAGTATTCCACCTCTGTATTGTGATAATAAAGAATCACAGATCTCTGCTGCCCCGATTTTAAGAGGGTTTTAAGTACCTTTCTGCCCAAGCAGAATATACTCCTATTGACCTCAAAGACCAAAATGACTGAATTGAATAAGGACTGTGACATGAAGGACCATGCTGTTCTGCAAGAAGTATTTCTAGTCTCTCTAAAATTAAAGTCATTGTTCTGCATGGAGGCCAAGAACCAGCAAAATCTTTTATGTGTTCTTAATGCATGGCTACAGAAGTGCCTCACCAGCACTGAGCTGGCATATCCTCAGGAATCACTGAAATCAAGATCTAGACAGCTCTTGTTTGATCAGTCACCTGATCAAGTATAAGTTATATTTCACCTTCAGATGTATTCCTGTGAGAAATGGTTTCTAATATTTTTAAAACATGATTTTTCTCTATATGCCTTTGTATTTGTATTCTATGTGGCTATGTGGCTTTGTATTATACATTTAAAACCTTGTTATAATCACTGTTATAAGAAAGAAACGTTGTCTACTCAAGTGTAAACAAAACATTAATCTTCTCTGTTTCAGAAAAATCCTGTTGAATTGAATAAATATTTACCCAATGATCATAATTATATTGTATGCCATCTTACACAGCCCCAAGAGGATTTTTCTATATGAAAACACTGCCTCTAAAACACTGCAATTATTTTAAAGACACAAATAAGCTCAGAGATTTAAGAACAAGATCACTTTGGTAGACTGTCTAAAGAAATAGTCTGCTCCTACCTTTTTGTTGTTTTTTGTTTCCATGACAGATTTCTAAATTCTGCTAATCTTCATTTGGGTTAATTAATTGTTATAATAATTTTTGCTCAACTAATTTTAGTGAATAGATTATAATAGAAATAATTTAATGAACAGACAGTTCATACTGGTGGTCAGATATCCTTAAGAAGGAAAAGGCTACAAAGCCTTTGTTCTTTTATCATAATCAAGCCAGAAAAACACAGAGGTATTCCCTACTAGACATTCAACTGTTAAAAATAAGTTGATTCTTACCTTTCCAAAACTCCCTTTCCCAATAGCCCGCAATATTTGAAAGTGGTCAAAGTTAACTGCAAAACAAAGGAGAGAAGAAAGGGAAAATAGTTTGTAGGTGCTAAGTCAGAATCAGAAATCAGATAAGAAAAGAAATTTCAGTGTGTCCAACTAGTGTTTTTTACCATATGGTATTCCATTTTTTCTCTTAAGACATCAAATATACTTAATAGCTAGCAAAGAGGAAGTTTGTTTTAAAATATGCTGCATTCATTTTGTTCATCAGTTCATCTTGGGACAATGCCTTCAGTGCCCAGTACCTCCAAAAAAAAATACATCTCTGTCCTAGCCAAGTAACAAGAGAAAAGTTAGTTAGCATTATGCAGCCATTAGCAAAAACTGCTCAGCATTTTCCAGAAATATTGAGACCTATTAAAAGGACACTGAATAATTCAAGTAAGTAGCACCCTCTACCTACAGATAGGTAATAACATATGGTTAGTGTTTTTACACTAGTCACTCTTCAGGGAAATTCCCATATTTTGTTACTGTGATGGAAGCTTGTCTGATGATGAGTTAGCATGATTCCAAAATTTCCCACCTCAATGCAATACATAATGCTAATATTGTAAGGCTATTTCATAATATTAGCATAAGTTTGTTTTGAGAGATTGCATTGGAGGTTGGCAGTAGAATGGATTTACTTGCACTTCAGGAAAATCTGACAGCACAGCCTGCTCTAGACACTGAAGTGTTTTGCTGGGAGGGTGAGTGAGATTTCATTTCTCAGAAATGCCATTTTTATTGGTGTTACATGAGTTTAAACACAGCATGACCTTCAAATCTTCATTGGTATATCTGGTGGTTTTAAAAAAATTCCAACCTCCTGAACAAAATTGATGCAGTCACTGAAATACAAACACGACAACGTGTGATACAGTTTTTACAGCCCCTTCTCAGAAAAGAATCACACTTAGAGCTAAATTCAGTGAACCAGAGATTACAAGGTTCAGTGCAACATGACTTTTTTTAAAATTAAAACTTTCTTATGTTCCTGGCTTTGGCCATGGACCTTCATCTATGCACTTGTCATTGATGTAACAGTGACCAGCAAAATTGTGGAGACAGACTGCCACTGTAAAAATCATAGATCCATAGAATGGTTTGGGTTGGAAGCGACTATAAAGATTATCCTGTTCCAGCCCCCCTGACATGGGCAGGGACACTTTTCCCCAGACCAGTTTTGCTGAGCCCCATCCAACCTTGCCTTGAGCACTTCCAGGGATGGGGCAGACACAGCTCCTCTGGGCACCCTGTGCCACGTCCACCCAAAAATGTGGTAACCACAACAAATACAACAGAAATGTGATTCACATCAAGATGAAGGATAAAATTCTATAAAATTAATAATACTTTAAATATTTGCCAAAAAAGCTATCCATCTCAGGATAAGGTTTGCATAGAAAGTTGAAAGATTGATAGCTCTCAAGCCTCTAAAAACGGTTAATGTCTTACTTTCTCTGTTGCAATAATACCTCATTTACACTATTAACACCACAAAGCATTTTTTTATTTATGCTTGCTTATATTGCCTTCAAGGAAAAATTGCTGCTCCTTGTTTAAGTGCAGAATAGGAACCACCTTCCTGGTAATTGCTGGAGACAAATCAAGCCCGGAGCTGACAGACCTGAGAGCAGCAGACTCTGCTCTCCAGGAAACAAAGATGGTGAAAAGAGCAGCTTGAGAATTTGGAAACTGAAATAAAAATGCATAATCTTGCAAAGGATTTTTAACCTGCTTGGAAACTGAAAACCGGGAGAAAAATTTTGAGCTGAATCCTGTAAGAGTTAGAGTTGCCCAGAGGTTTGAGAAGCAGGATTGTCTGTCAGCAACCTGCAGCTGGGGTCTCTGCTGAGAGCTTTTACCAGCAGAGCACTCTCTTGTAGTTCTTGCTGGCCAGGACTGGTCTGATGAACAAGATAGTTTAGCAAAACTTTCCCTTCTACATAAAGTTACATCCACTTAAATCCTGTTCCCACCAGTCATCCCTTCCAAATGCACTACTGGGCTGTCTAAGTTGACCCTTAATTTAGGTAGAAATTCACCACAGTGTTGAAAATATCCTAAACAACATGTTAATCTTATTACTTTCTTTGTTAGGAAAAAATAATCCAAAAATTCAGCATATAATGTGGGTGATTTCTGTGTCACTCTTCTGTTTTCAAACTCTCTCATGTTTCCTGTTTGTTACTAAATTTTTAAACAAGGATATTCCTTTAAAAAAGGTTATTTTGAATTTGTTCTTTACCTTGCAGTCATTCAGCTGAGTCCAGTTGCCAAAACAAGTGAGAAATTGTTGAAACAGGCTGTAATTATCTCAATTTCAGCCAAGCCATATTTCAGTAATACTCGACTATATTATATTCTGAATCTGACATGTTTTGAAAAACATCAATTTGAAGAATGATTTTGTTATTGTAAAACTAAGATCAACCATTTATCTGTAGCTATGAAAAGGACATTTTTTATTGTCCATATAACTTCTTTTTCTCTCTACTTCCATCTTTCCTGTGTTTATTGCTCTGAATGACTAGAACAACTTAATTTTTAATTAGATTATTTGTAAATTGGACTTCCATAAGAATGAAATTATTAAATGAGGCACTAGACCATGGAGTTGAAGATGGATTACTAGTAAGCTAAATAAGTGGTTAAAAATCATAGCCACAGCAATTGATCAAATTTTCTTAATTTCTATGCTTAACTTGAGTAGAAAGTAGGATGTTACATTTTTGTATCTTCACTAAGAAATAAAAGATTTTTTTTTCTGTAGCTAACAGTCTCATGAGCCTTATTTAAATTAAGCTGAAATGATTGAAACTCGTTTTTTTGCAAGAGAAAATAAAGACAATTTTAAATGACTGAGGAAATGTGTAAACATGCCTGAGCCTGCATCTAAAATGAGCAAGGCTTGCAGGCACTGTGGTTCTCTGGAAAGAGATAATTCACTAAAGTGTGACAATCCAGCCTCTTTTGATCATTCAAACACACTCACAACATTGCAGATTCACAAACTGAGGAAGTTCCTCCTTTGGGATAATAGGAAAGAATATAAAATGGGCTTCCTTGCAGGTAAGACCAGTACCAAATTCACTGGGCAACACAAAAATGCCTCAAGCAACAATCCCATCTAGAACAGAGCAGCACCTCCCTGATAACAGTGAAGGGTTGAGCCAAGTTCACTGCCACCTTGGTGCTGCACTGACCATACACCTTGAGGGTTTTCCTCAGATGTTTTTAATCTCACACTCTTGAAAATTTGGCCTAATTTTCCTCATTTCGATTTTTTTTTCACATTCCGTATGTGCTTTTTTCTCTTTTCTGGTGAAAATTCAATGCCAAAATATCACCGCCTACTCTGAGAAGAATTACAGCTCCTCATGACCTCTGTCATTTCCAGTGTTGAAAATACCATCAAGTTCAGGCACTGCCATTTCCTCTGTGCAAGGAGGGCATCACAAGTATTCAATTCTTGTCCTCCAAGACATGTCTAGTTCTTGTGGTGCCTGGTGTTGTAGTTAATGACATTTTTCTGGTGCAAAGCCCCACTGAGATAATGGTGTGGCTGGCAGAAGGACATTTTCTTCAGTATCAGTAATATGGCTATTACTCTTTTAAAAATAGCTTTCCTTACTCAAGAGAAAATACTCAATTCTCAAGACAATACTTTCTTTTACTCAGAGGGAAAAAATCCAACTCTTTGAGCACTTATTTTATTACCACACCATATTTACACCTTGTCTCTCAATTTGAGTATATGAACTGTTTTCAGAAAACAAAAATTGTTTGTATTGTCTTCAGGTAATTTTTCATACAAGTAAACCCACAGAATGAAACTTATTAACAACACTATGAGAGAGTTTCTTTCCAGTTTCTTTGATTTCCATCAATTTGGAAAAATCAAGTATTATAATTTCCCCTTCCTCATCTCCTACCTTCATTTCTTAAAATGTCACCATTAATTCAAAACTAAGAAGGAATATGGAGTAAATCAGATGTTTTGCTAACTAAGAGTCAGAATAGATCAGCATTTAACACCTATTTCCTGTTACACTATTAGAGCAATGGATGTCTGTTAATTTCAGCAATGTGTTTTATATATACATATAAATGCTTGATTTTGTTTCTCTTCATTTAGTCATACTCAAATAAACCTTAAATTCATTCCATTTCACAGATTCAACTCTCTATTAACAACTTCTAATGCAAGTATTCCTTGCTAGGTTTAGAATCATATTTTCAAATTGGCCCCATGTGGAGCATTTTCCAGTAGTTTGATCTTGAACAAATAAGAGCCAGATGATGGTAACGGGATTCACAACTGAATTTAAAGTTTCATCCTGCTTGCCATGCAAAGCAAAAAAAAAAAGAAATGGTTCTAACCATTATAGATACCTGGTCAAATATATTAGTGTACTCAAAAACTGTCAGGAATATCCAGAAGGATGGGGCAGTGGTTTGTGAGTGAGTTACACACAGGAGCACCCCTACTGCCACAGTCTTCTCATGTGACTGTAGATGAGTGCTCCAGTATCTTCTGCTGCTGTCTGCAGAAAAATGAATCGTTACACCTCCAGGCAGCTGTAAAATTAGGTTTAGGAAGTACCTTAGGGCTCAGACACACAAATAATTGGGAGAGGTAAGAGCCAACTCAGGTGATAGTGCTTTATAAAAGCACCATAAAGACTGAAAGCCATTTTTAGAGTGTGAGGAGGATACACCACTGTGGAAGAGGAGGTACAGAAATCAGAGGACTGATTCAAACCCCACACATCACCTTGTGGCAGAGCTGAGAGCAGAGCCTGACTTCCCCTCACACCACACCTTCTCATGCATGCCTTCCAAGCTGCACAAGCCCTGATGGAGCAGATATTTGGCATAAAACTTTCCAGTGAAGGACAAAATAAATATTCCTTGCTCCACTGCTCCCTGAGGATAAAGCATACTTGGGGAAAATATTCATGTCACAGACTTGGGTTTTTACAACCACACTGCAAAGATGCCGGGCAGTTTTAAAGGAAATGCCTATTCTTTTTTTAATCAGCATTGTATACATAATGATATATTTTAAAACAAAGAACTATTTTATATTAATTCACCTCTGCTGCATTATTCACAAATACTAAGTTTACTTAAACCAAAAAGACCCAAAGAAGTTATGTCAACAGCATACCACTATGTATTATCTGTTTGATTTATGATCTCACAAAAGAATATAATGTTTTTACCCTTTCACTTGCAGTCTTACTGTTCAAAATATCCTCATGTTACACATAATTTGTTCCAGTGTAAATTACATTTAGCTAAAGAGACTATATGAATATTGGGTGGATTCTAGTTAGAGCTGACATCTGTTTTCTCAGTGCAGATGAGGAATATTAATTGCATGTATATGTGATTTGTCCAAATACACTCAATAACCATTACCTGAAAGAACTTTTCTCCTAAAGAAAATATCCAATTGAACTTGGCCAAAGCACAGGTATACAGAATGAAAGTGCTTGTAGAATGAAAAATAAAGTAGAGGCCTTTCTGTAAGAACTTGATCAGCTAAATACAGACTCTTCTTCCCTGGTTGAGTCCCACTGATTTATTTGGACTGTCTGGGAGTAGCCAAACCAGAACAGGAGCACTAAGGCATTAGGAGGTGTGCAGTAAAGTCATATTTTTAACACAATGAGCTTTTCAACACATCAAGATTCATTCTCACTGATCTCAAGAGAAAACAGAAACAAGGAGATATGATTTGGTCATTAGCCAAGAAAATAGATTTTTATTTAACTGTCACCCCTGTCTTGAAGGTCTGTTTTGGAGTGGTTTAATGCTTCCTGTTTCTGTGAATCAGGAAAACAGAACAATAACTAAATCCAATTTCCTTCTAGATTTCTGTATGGTTTGACCTGAGGCTCATTGGATAGCACTGCCATTAGGATTTCAAACTAGTTCTACAGTCCTCTTTCTATATCTGTCTACTTTTCAGATGCTTCAGCCTTTTCCAGGGAGAGCCACAGGCTGAAATGACAAGACCTCAGTAGATCTTAGCAGCCATCATGTCTTGCTAAAAATTGTTGCTGTCCTTCCACACAAAACACACATGATAAGTAACTAAGTTCACACAGTCATGGAAATTCAACAGTACTAATAAAATCCCCTGCTTGAATGGACATAGACAGGACAACCATGAAGAGTGCCTAAAAATTAAATTAAGGGTCATAAAATGGTTTGGGTAGTCATAAGGAGTCACATTCCATCATGCTCTGTTCATGGCAAGTGCATTAGTGAAGAAAGACACTGCTTAAATTAAGGAAGAAATTAATTTCTGCTGACAGAATGATAAAGCCAGGCACGCCTTTGAAGTGAATGAAGAGTACAAATCTGTATAGCTTCATAGGTTCAGAGTAAAATAGGACATTACTACACATTATTTGACTGGGAAACTTACTAGTTAGGTAGAGATACATAACCAAAAAGAAGATTCAGAGCTGGTTTTATCTCACTAATGATAAATCATGATATTTCTGATCATATTTAGGGACTTTGTATTTAAATTGCATTACAATGCCTCAATTCTTCATGATTAATGAGTGTTCTAGTCTCAATATAAACTAATTATGTTAATATTATGTTTTTATAATTACTCAGACTTTATTTGCAATTAGAAAGAATTTAAGATCTTTGTATGCAAAACAAATTTTATTTAAAATTCAGCTAATTTTGTTTTGAACTGTACAATGCATTTTAGTCTGATCATGTTTACATACTGTCTTAGGTTATGCAACAACAACAACAAAAAGTGTATTCTATTTCATCTGTTGAAAGTAGCTGGGGAGACTTCTTTTTAATCTCTTGTAACTCCAGGAGGGAGTAGGGTGGATGCCTTCTGATAACAGACCAGCTGTTAAAACCAGGTGGGGCAGTGTTTCTTATCTCTTCCACCACTGTCCACCCTCTGGGGGATATCTTCTGTTAATGGGCCATTAAGGCTCACTGCATAACTGATAAAATTACATCATCCATTGTGAGATGCTCCATCCAGTACGAGGGGAGCCAACTGTTCCTACCCAGATAAAAACTGAGCTGTAGGAACACCAAGCAGCCTGTTTTCTGCTGGATTCCTGGAGGAAGACCAGACCCATCTCACCACCACTGGATCCTTTTTTCTACAAGATCATCTCTACTCCACAGAACAACATCTGTTACTCAAGGAGGATTTATTTGGATTAGGATTTTCGTTTGTTTTGCTTGTTTGGTTTTTTGGTACTACTGCATTTGTATTTTCAATATTCCTAGTAAAGAACTGTTATTCCTATTCCCATATTTTAGCTTAAAAGCCCCTGATTCAAAATTATATTTGGAATTATATATACATTCTCCATTCCAAGGAGAGCTCCAACTTTCCCTGACAGATACCTGTCTTGCCAAATCAAGACACATATTTTACTTTCTTCAATCAAAGTGAAACATTCCAGTATTGTCAAAAGACTTTCATCTCAGAACTCTTGACTGGTCCAAAGAGGCTTTTTCACAACAGTTCATTTCTATATTTCCCTTGTGAAGCCACCTGCAGGATGGATCTTTGGCTGGGTCTCCTTTTCAGAGGTGTGCTCACAGCACTGCATGAGCTGTGCTCCCTCTGAGCTGGTGGCGTGCTGGGCTACGGGATTGTAAACAGGTACAAGATCTGGATCTACAGAGGGGGATACAAGAATCAGATTCCAATATCTTTGAAGAAGTGTCACATCACAGAAATGGAGCCCAGCTTTGAACTGGGCCAGAAGGAAATCTGAAAAGGTAAACTTGAATTCCACTCAATGTTCAAAACCAGCTTTGTTATCCCAGCATAAGGTGTAATTTTTATCAAGGAAAAAAACAGCATTTTAATTTGGCAGCAAGTTTAGTTTTCCATTAAAATTGTTTTCAGAGGAAAAGCCTATTTGAAAAAAAAAGAAAACAGGATGGAAGAGTTTCTTATCTTCCACCTATGTCACGTGTCAAAGAAGACATAGGGAAAGCAACATTTTCCCTTATTAAAACGGGGAGAAAATCTCGGTACTAGGGTGTTGGAAAACTGGAAATGTAATTTATTTCTACCTCTCTTATTTCTATATTCTATAAATAAATAGCTGATATCATAGATAAAAGAGTGGGCTAAAGAACATCTGCTGTGATGCATTACAGGCATTCTGATTTCCTTATGTCAATCCTCCTACAAGGCAGTACTTCACATGCAATTTAGCTACACATTTGATGAAATTCACAGAATATTTAGACCATGTTCATCCAAAGCAGTGCCAGCATCATGGGGTTCTACACTGTAATTAGTGAAATCCACCTCACATCACATCATTAAAATGAGTGGGGTTTTCCCCAAATGGCTAGGGAATTTTCTGCATGTGTTAGTTAAAATGAATACTGGAAAGAACTAAAACAGCCTACCATTTTCCAAAATGCTATAAAAACAGACTAGAAGAATTTGGTGAATCAGCTAATAATTTACACTCTTACAGAACAGGCATGTGTTGCCACAACCAAAAGTAAAATTAAAATTCTAAAGGAAATTAGCATTTGAAAGTAAGCAAGCTGCTAAGTTAAAAAAGATCTTAGGACTGATTCTCAAAACTCTTCTTCCTTTTAAATTCTGTAAAAGAACATAATTGTGTTTCTAATGCTATTCTATAAAAGCTGCAAAAAAAAAAAAAGAGATGAGATTTTGCATTCAGAAGGAAACTGTGACTCTTTGGTAAACAAGAATCTGTTTGAACCCAGGATCAAATGAAATTTTCTTTCCAGAGCTGCTTACACCCCCAAAAAGCCAAATTAAAATGATACTACCATTAAATACATCTATGCTGAAAAATGTATCAGGCAGCTATTTGGAGCATGTAAAACAAAGTTCGCTCCTTGGACAAGTAGAACAGACTGCAAATCATCACAACTTTTCTCTGAAGAAAGTTTAAACTGAAACTCCTGAGTGCCATTCCACAATATCCAGACCTTGTCTGTGAACTTTGAAGTTTGTCACCAAACAAACTATCAAGAAAAAACATCTGATGCTTTCAGGGATGTGTCAGCTTCTGTGAGCCACTGGGAGGGATTTGTCTGCAAGCCACAGAAGGCAGGACAGAGCCTTACAGCTGTAAAATGCAGTAGGATTTTGGTCTAAGAACAAAGTCATCAGTTTTTCCCCAAAGTCTACAGAAAGGTTGGCCCATGGTAGCCCCAGTAAGGGCTTCACCAGAAGCACCAGTGACTCCAGGGGCTGCTGTTATCATTATCCTCTGCAAAAACAAAATTTTCTAGTTCTGTAGAAGCTGTGGGGATGTGCTGCTTTGCTCCACAGTAATTTTAACACAGATTAGATGAAATTAGCCATTCTTTCTGAAGGATTGAGCACAAATAGATGTTTACTGGCAAAGATTAATTGTACTGATCAGAAGAGCCCTTGTGGCTGCATCTCTCTCCCACTGTGTTTCTTGGGAGCATTAGATTAAAAACTAAAGTTAATTTTCTTTATGCCTCTTTAAAACTAGTTCAGATTTTTACCATAACAATTCCTAATTGGAGATTTTAGTGTGCTGACTCCATTTTGAGACAGGGTATTCTGTTTCAGAGGCACACAGCAGTACTCTCAGGTGGTCCAGGGGAAAAAAAAAGAGTAACTTAAAAGCCAATTCTTGCCTGTGATGGTTTGTGTGAGCAAATGCAGGAGGAGGTGAGAGAAAAAAATGTTCTTTTAAATAAATAATCTCTAGGATAAATAAATAATCTGAAGGATACAAAGCAATATGAAAGTTCTGTTCTTAGGAGTAAGGTTGTGATTTCAGCTCCAATGAAAGCAAACAGAAAGTTACCTAGTTTTGGAGTCTTTCTCATCATTTTGCTTTGTGCCTTCTATCCATTTTTCATCTTTTTATTAGAGAAGGAAGAGAAAGAACTACAAAATCATTTTTGAAATGAAAAATTTCTGAGTATTGATTCGTGATGATTTCTACTTCACTTTTATTGCTGTCTAGGTCCATTTAGGGTGAGTGCACTTCTGACTTTTTTTTCTGAAATGAGAACATTTCAAGAAATTCTCCTGTTCAGTTTGCTTTTCGCTTTTCACAGGAACAGATTCTATCTTCATCCAGCCTAATAATGAGAGGAACTAGACAATACTTAGATTTCCCAACATCAGAAACATATGCTTTAGGCCCTACACCATACCAAGTATCTCTCAAAGACCTCAATAAATGTGTTTTAGCATTTTATGAACCCTTTCTATGATGAGAGCACATGATCATCCTGGAAAAGGCTTGTTCTTTGAACAGCTGACAAGAAAATGAGGCAGTCACAGAGACACCATGTCTGGGGTGCTGCAGAGAGCAGGAACAGAGGAGAGCACCAGCACAGTCCCTTTTGGTGGTACTATGGGTGTTTAGAGTGGATTAAGCTGATTGTGGCACCTCATGGAGCACCTACCATGCTGCTTTGGTCAGAAGTCTGGTTGCAAGGGCAGTGAAATGGGATGGTCACCTTCACAGGGAAGTTATAATGCTTGTTAGGACAGAATCTGTGTATTTTACTTCAACAGGAATTGTTTTATATCAAAGTAGAGATCAAACTCTGATCCCTCCCATGGCTATATATACTGACACAAATATTTGCATTTTACCTCACACATAAGAGAGCACAGGCAATAAAGAAAATTTAAAACTATCTGCTAAGAATGTCTTTTGACTTGGATGGCAATTCCAGGAAGACAACCAATTAACTTTCTGAATACAACTTAGAATAGTAGTAAACATTCTATGTCAGAAAAATTTAAGCTAATATGAAGTTCAATTACTATTATTTAAAGACTTTTAAAGTATTTAAAGTTACTCATTAAATTTAATGAATTTTAAACTATTTCTTATTAAACAACAACAAAAAGGTCAAATATTGCTGTCAGAGCTTGGCAAAAGATATGAGGAACATAAATATATGTTATCATTGCAAAAAAGTCATCTGGACAATCTAGTAAGGATGAAGCACAAATTCATAGCCTGTCCTCACTGGCAGTGCAGAGCAGGAAAGAGTGACAATCTGTTTAATGTCACCACTGATGGTGTGAGCTGCAAAAAAAATTAGCATGGACAATGGGAAGTTTTAGTTGTCTTTTTTTGGGACAATGCAAGATCTTCAGAAATCCTGATGATGACTAATGGTACAGACAATTACCAAGGTGAAGCTCCCTTGACAAATTCCTAAGATTTAAAACAGCAGCAGCTGAGACAGTTTAAAAGGAAAAAGAGACAAAATACAACAGTGGCAAGCATGAATGGAGGATTACACTGCAAAAAGTCAATTAATTTATAATAATTCCTGTCTCAGGATATCATCAATTGAAAGGCAAGTTCAGAAAGGGGTAGAACTAGCACATAGTGAAGGCACAGAGTGGGAAAGACTCAGACCATGACTAAGAAGAGAGATCTGTGCAGAGCTGACCCTCTGCAGGGCAACCACAAATAACATTCTTTTAACACTGCTTCCACGCCCATGGAGGTGGAAGGTCACTGATCTGCTCAGTCTGACAATGTGATATCATGGACTGAGAAGGAGAATTTGAATGTTTATGCTCAGCTGTCAGCCCAGATGGTCTTGATGGTGTGGGTCAGTTTAGTGTAATCCTTCAGCAGCATAATTTTAAAGCAGACCTTTTCAACATCTCATTAGCTTCTGTTATGATGTCTGGTTAAACACCCATCAATTGAGCTAAAAAAAAACCAAAACAATTGGACTTCAAATACAAAGGAATTTGGAATGCCAAATCTACCACTCCTTTTCAACAAAGAGCAAATAGCAAAAGATTGTTGTGAAAAGCCTGTAGCAGCTGATTGGGGATTTTACATTTTGGTGTATAACTCAGTGCTATGAAAAATGTCATCAGAGGTCAGTGTTCCTCTGGATGGACTGAAATATGGTAACAATCCTCACCTTTGCTAAATAACAGATATTGATGCCTGGAAATGACCAGAGCCTGGTTAACACAATCCTGAAGTCAGAAAAGGTTTGCTAGTTTTTGAAAATAACACACAGCATGGTAGGTGCACAGGATTCAGTGTGACTGCTGACATGAAGCTGGCCACGTGAAAATGGCCACACCATTCTATGATTCTATGAAATAACATGATTCTCTCTCTATTTAGACTGGCACTGAAGCTAAGTGACATGAATAACTGGAATTATTAGGTTATTATTAGGTTTAATGCATTAGCTAACAATAAAACTGTTTTAAGCCTGTAGCCCTGACCTCACTGTCACACAGAAATGATCAGGATTTACTCAGGCAGTGTCAAACCTTCAGTATAACCAGGGGCTGGTTTATCATAACAGAGCTGTTTTGGCTGCTTCTATGTTCTGTTAGCACACAGCATTCATGTAACCTATTTTCCAGTAGAAAATTGACTCATTTGGCTTAGTGGAAAGTAATTGGAACTTCTCATCCATGTATCCTATTAAAACCAGCAATTTACAAAATTTTACTATTACAAACCCACAAGTCAGTGAATTATTTTCAAGATCATTGAAAGTGTAAATTAAAGACCCATTTTTGTTGCCATGAAACAGTTCTGTTTTGTGACTGGACAGAGATTTTGGTTCAGAAAAGCTGTAAACTTAGCAGCACCACTGGAAACATCAGAAGACATCAAGGAACAATTGAGTTGATGCTCTTATCACAGCCAGTGAAGAGCAGGGAAGCCTCTGTGAGTCTTCATGCTTCTCACAGCTCTTTCAAAAGACATTGACACTGAAACTAAAGAGAAATTTTCAGGACCTGCTTCAATATAAAATGTAAGACACAGCACCCTTTGGTTGAGAAGAGAGAGGTTCTGATTGACCATGTTGTTCTTTTATGGATGAGCTGACAAAAACAATCTCAGAAATCATTGCAGGGAGAAAGAGGTTGACAGGTATAAGCAGCAGAAAAGACACCCCTTGAGAAAATATATTGCTACAATATAGAAAAATCTAAATTTCACTTTACTGTAATAGACTTCTCTGTGAGATCAGGATACACATAATAGACCATAAAGCATCTTTTTCAGCTGGAAATTGGGAATATTCACCTCCCTCAGAGTTTCTATGAAAACAACCTCATTAATAACTGAACTGGAAGGCTCTCTGAGGGAAGTTGCTATGGGAATAAAATGTCAAATATCAGTGTACCAAACTGTTTTCTCCTGCAATAAAATTTATCAGAGTGATCTCCAGGTGAAGGAAAATTCTTTAAATTAAGTTAACAACAAAATCCTCAGTGAGGCATCCATCAGTCTCATCCATGCAAAAGCCTCTGTAATTCCAAACATGCCAGAGGAAGCTAATAAACCTCTTTGCTCTCTGCTCCTGGGGCAGTGACTCTGAAGCAGATCAGGGTTTCGCAAATGAGCCTTGGTGCCATGTTAATGGGAGGTTGGGGACCAATATGAAGAGGATTTTACTCAAACACCTCATTTGGTGACAGGATGAGTTGTTCTCTTTTTCTTCTAAATTCAGAATCCAAGACATGAGGAGTCTCTCTCCAGAACTGAATCCTGAAGAATTAGCTCTTCTATTTTTAACCACAACTGCAAATTAAATACTTGGGGTGAGTAAGGACACTAAAGATCAGAAGTATTCCCATTTCAATTGGGATTGCCTCCTGTTTAGTGATTTTAAACCAAACCATCACCACGGGCTTCAGACAAATGCCAGCAGTTGTAACTGGCAGCAGAAGTGCCTGGAGTGTCCCTGCCTGCTGCAGCTGCAGAGTGGCACAGCCCAGGGACAGCCTGGGCTGTGCCAGTGGGGCTGCACAGCAGTGGCATGGGAGAATGAGGATTGTAAACAGGAAAAGCTGCTTCTCATCACGGAAAAAGGCAGTATTTAATGAAATTAACAGCACACCTAGTGAGTACATTTAAGGGCCAGATCCCCAGTACAGGAGAATTAAAGCAAATTTCAAGTATTCCATTACTGGCTGGCCACAAAGTAGTGCCTCAGAGTCCAATAGACACTAGATACCTCTTAAACTGGACAGATTTCTATTGACTCTTTAAATAAAAGACACAACACAGTTTTAGGAGGGCTGACCTGCTCCATTAACTCTATCAGTTGGCATACCCATAGCTATCCATCCTCTGCAGTTAAATGACTTTCACTATGTTCTTCAGCACTCAAGTTCCATTTTATTCATAGGTCTTGTAAATGTTTTAAACTAAGTTATACTTCTTAGAAAAACAGAAAATCCATTCTAGGGATGGGACCTCAAATCCCAGCCTCTGAGGTTGTAAAGGCACCAACCTGAACTCGTCTTGACAGTTCTGATGTTTAGAGTTATCTGGAGCCAGGAGGAGGCTTCTTTTTGATTCTAGCTAGGGTTTATAATATCTCACTGCATGAATCATCTACTTGTGTAAGAATCACCCCACTTTCTCTGCCATTTTGGAGGAAATCTGGTCTCACAAATGGCTTCTTGTACCTACATGCTCCAGACAAAACTACTGTTGATCAAACATGATCAATTTTTTTCTGACTTCAGATGAAGTGTTATCCTGAGCTATTAATTATCATTAGTATCTCTATATACATCAATTTTTGTGGTTGTTTCTCTTCTGGGTGGTATAGAAAGGGTAGGGAAAAAAACCTGATTATAACAACTATATTTAATTAATAAGAAACTTCCATAATTTCAGTGCAATGCATATTTCTTCATCTCAGTGTTTACAGATAAATATTTGATGATGGAATGGGTAGTTTTTCTATGGAGACTGAATAAAATGGGCTGACTCCTGTACATAAAATGACCAACCAACAGCAGAAGTTTTTTACTTGGAGCTGGTGATTTATCCTCTCATTGTGCTTCTTACCTCTGGGAAATCCTTGTATACTTATTTACAAGTTATTTATAAGTATGCTTATTTACACTCCACAAGCAATTACACTAAAGCTGATAGGTCCATACATTGCAGAAAACAGTAAATATGAATAAAGCAAGCAGACACTTTATCTTATCTATCCACTGCTAAGATTAGGAGTTGTCTTTGTTTCAGCTGGAATAGAGTTTGTTTTCTTCTTTGTATCTATTATAGTGTTGTTTATTATTATTTTTATCACTATCTTTATTATAATTCACTTTATTTCAATTATATTCTTATCTCAACCCACATGTTTTACCTTATTCTGATTCTCCTCTCTATCCAGCTGGGAATGGCGGCAGAGTGAGTGAGCAGGTGTGTGGTTCTGAGTTGCCATCTGAGATTAAGACCACAGCTGAAGTGAAATATTAAAGACTTCAAGCAAAGCAAACACAGATACAGTGATGAAACAAACGAAATCCACCTCAGGTCAGCTGGTGCAGAGGTGACTGAGGAGAGGAGGAGGAAATCAGACCAGCCACAATTCCCAGGTTAAGGCTGGGTGTTTGCATTACCAGCAGAAGGTCAGTAGACTCTGAGCTACAACTTAGATTTACCTTGTATCATCCCACAACAGGAAAAAATAAAAATATTCACTTGGTGAGCAGGGTGGGGAGCTGATAGACATGAATGTAAAGAACATAAGTTCTAATTTTAACCACAGAAGTTATTAGGTGCAAAGCACAAATAGTGAGCTGCAGAGGATGAAATAGCTCAGTGCAGCAGAAGGCTTCTTAGTGCCTGAAACATTCAGTGACACTAAATGTGCTTATACCAGTTCTGCATAATCACAGAAACAGAACCTCAAATAAGTTTAATTATAGATGTATAGACAAAAATAATGAATATTGGTGACTCAGGTCTAGAGTTCCATACGGCATACACTGGGTTTGTTTTGATGAGAGTAAAGTATATTAAAAATATCTGTGTATGTATAGAGAAAAAGAGGGAGAGAGAGAGAGAGATAGTCTCTAAAAATATATGGGTATTTATATTATATTTTCTTAACTAGAATAGAAAGGCAAATGGCAAATCAGTATATCAGAACTTCTTTTGGCTGTCTATGAAAATAATATTAAATAACCTTGGCTTCTTTGCAGTACAGAATGGAAAGCTTTCAACATAGCAAAAAGCTATTGTGGCTTTCTTATTATTATTTACAAGTTGTGAAAAGGACTGGAAATAAACTTCATATCACTAAAGACTAGAAGAAACATGTTGTATACAACAGTAGCCAGCAATCTTTCTTGGGTAATCTGTTGGAGTGTATTCTTCTTTTCCAAATTGGAATGTAGTGCTTCAGAATTCAAAAATTCAGGATGTCGTTGATCCATATATGTCTGTGGATCACAAGATGTACATGAGCTACCTAGCAGAGGAAGGTTAGAGGGCTGAGAGCAGCCTGTAGTTACTCTCAAGTATTTGTATGCCCAGGGAAGCATTTAAAACTCTCTGCATCTCACAAGTGAGAAACCTGAATGCCACAATCTTTTTCTCTGTAATGGACAGCTACAACAGTGAAAGGGCAGCCTTCTGTTAAGGCATTTTAAAATCCATGGCTGTGCTTCACCCAGCACCTCTGAGACAGACTGATGGCTCCTGGCTTAGCAGCACCAATGACCTGAAGTCAAGGCAGCACTCAGCCTAAGTGCTTGAAACCACTGAAAACAGGGTATCTCTTCACTGCCACACATTACTTAATCTTTTCCAAATATCTGACATGCCCTCTCCTCACTCTCAGAAAAGCCTTGTGAAAGCCTCTCAGAGAGCACATGCTGTCCCAGCAACAGCTGGAATTTGCCTCCAGACAAGCTCCACTTGGATATCCTGCCTCCCACAGCCACAGCCAACAGCTCTGAACCTGATGCCCAGTCCTTTCCCCAAACTATAATTTAAAAAAAAAAAAAAAAAAAAAAAAAAAAAAAAAAGAAAAAAAAAGGAAAAAAAACAAAAAAAAAACTGGATGATTGTAATTTTTTTTTTTTTTTTTGAAGCTGCCCAGGCAGCTTTACTCTAGCTGTTCTCTTCTCCTGTTCATCAACAGAGAGCTCACTAAATCAAAAAGAAAAACCTGCTGAACATTTGGATCAACAGCAGTGGTAACTACTCCATGACTCCTTGACAGGAAAATCTCACAGCACTTAGTGCTGACAATTTGGTTCAATAAAGATCAGTAAATCCTTCCAGAAAGCCTTTCAATACTGAGATTTTTATGGAGAATTTCACACTAAAAATGTATTTATCTTTCTAAAGTACTTTTCATCTGCCATTATTATTTACACCATAAAAAAACTCTAGTTTAATAACTTAGCTTAAAAACTTGAGCAAGAGATGTCAAAGACGTCACTGGGTAGGAAAAGATGGCAATAAGGGCATCACTGGCATGCAGTTACTGAAAAATCACATGCCAAGGCTGGGCAGAGAAGAATCTGATGAATCTGCATAAAACTTCTGGCTAATCTGTTCCTCTTGTTATGTCCAAACTCATCTCAATAAAAGCTAACTTGGTTTTACAGCAATTCCCCACACATGAGATTGTATTTCTGTAGTTTTCACATGCTATAAGAGTAAAATATGATCTAGGCTTAAGAGAATGACTTTTCCTCCTTCTCAAAATGGTCTTTTGATGATCTCTTGTTGTTTGAATTCAAGCTTTGTGTAACAGTTCACAGTGCTTAAGATGTGGTATTGCCCCAAAAGCATTTGCAGGCTTTACAGCTTGGACAAAGATTTATTTAAACCTTACCCCAAAAGGCACAAAATCAATCTTCATAACACAATGTGAAAGCAATCCAGGGGGAAGTGGAAGATATTTTCAGAAAGGTGTGAAGGACACTCAGGAGGCTGACAGTGATTTTGTGATTATATTGTACCTTTGTTTTAACAAGGCAGCTAAGAACAGTTCTCATTGCTCAGCAAGGGAGGTGGAACAATCTCAAAAGGAAATAATAATTACTGAAGGGATTAACTCAGTTTGCATTTTTATATCTTAAATAAGGAACAGAAGGTGTTCCCTTATCACTGCAAAAATAAGAAAAAGAAGGAAAGTATTTTTTGTCCACTGCAGCAGATTGCCTTGTAGTATATTTATCTTACTAAATACAACAATCCTTCTTACAAAGAACAGTGTTAACAATAGAATGATGAAGTCAGTGCTCTATTATTCAGTATCATACCAAGCAAAAAATGGCAGGGCAGAAAAGTACATCAAGCACAGAACTTATCCAAGTGTTTCTAGATTTCAAAGAACTAGAATTGATATTTATTTCTTTAAAAAAATTTAAAAAAGAGAGAAAGAAAGTGAGAATAAACACAAAATCAATAAAATATTACCAGATAGAAGTTAAAAGCACTAATTTAATTCATATTTTAAGTCAGATAAGCAAACTGTAGGGTAGATTTCATGAATATATTGAAAACAGCTTTTTTTCAAATTAGACCAATATAGAAAAAAGTTAAATGAAGTATAAAACAGAAAATTTCATATTACATTGTGATATTATAAAGAAAATATTTATGGGAATATAAAATTTGGGAAATTTCAGATTCATCAACCTCATTCAGTTATCACTAGAGCCTCAAAAACCTGTATAAATATGCTGCCACCAATCCTAGTAATGCTTTCTAATAAGCATCCTTCAATTTAAAAGGAAAATACCTTTGTCTTAATTATGGAATAAATTGTACTTGATACCCATATCAGGAAATACAATACATTTCTAAGAACAAATTGCAGTGTTTGATACTTTTGTGTCAAGACCTGTGACAACAATCATAGAAAAGGGATGCACGAGAAAAAATATATTATAAAGAATCTTCCATTATTTGTAGCAGAAATAAATCATGTGCAAAACTGGAATAGGAGCCCTGATGGACTGACTACAAGTAAAATAAACTGAAATCAAAGAATCATATATTTTTTTATGTTGGAAAACATCTTTGAGACCAACCAGAAACCTAACACTGCCAGGTCCACCACTAAACCATGTCCATAAGGGCCCAATCTCCAGGAAAATAGGGAAAGCTGATAGTCTTTAGAAGAGAGGTGGTGAACTAAGAAGACTTTTACAAACACCTTTTTGCAGAATTCAAATTTCCCATGATTAAAACCAGAACTGCCCAGTGACCTCACAAATCCTAGCCTTTCCATTCAGACTGTTTCATTTACTTAATAAAATATACACACTGATGAGAGTCCAAGTGGAAATTAAGGAGTTAAAGATGAGGTCAAACTGAGCATGTGAGAGACAGCTGCATGTAAATAAGTCCAATTATTGGAGTGGAAAATAACTTATTTGGGAACAAAAGAAAGGAAGCCCTAATTTCTGTGATACAAAAATACAACCCTACTCATACCCTTGTTGATGGATATTTGAGGTGAATGCTGACTGCCCAAGGGAATAGACCAATGTATAACATTAAGGTTTTCTTGAGGACAAGCTGAATACACATCACATGCAGTGCTTTCATTCTATTTGTCAGATTTTAGTAAGTGAGGAATCTGAAAAGGAAAGCCTGGTAGTACTCACTAGTGAACAGATGCCTTCTTTCTTTCTTTCCTCCAGAAATGTGTGTTTTATAAAGGTACAGTACTATAGCATAGTATATAAATAGTATATATTGCTCTAACTATAAAACTGTACTGTATATGTGTAATGTAAAATTTAAACAGTATATTATTAATTTATAAGACTTTAAAATGAAATAAAAGGATATTCCATCAAATACTGTATTAAGAGGATCAGTTCTAGGTCTAATGAACATATTTATGCTCAACATTCTCTTGCACTGGGAAGGTAGAGGCATCTTGGGCCCCACCAGTGCTCATCTGCAGATATAGTGTGATTTGAACATACATTCCTGATAAAGAAAAGAGTTTTAAGTGCAGGCAAATAAAAACCAGTGCTATTCTTCAAAACATTTAATGTATTAGACACTGAACCCTAGAAAGCAAACCAAAAATGTTCTCTTTTAACCATAGCAAGACTTTTGCCTGTTCTTTTTTTCAAAGACCCTGTATTTGTTATTCATGCCCAATTTTGATGGAGTCCAAGGAAATTCAGAGTATGGTTTAGTTACAAAAACAACTTTTATTGATCTCTTCATTTTTCATGTTTGCATAATAATAATCTTTTACCTTTTCCTGTTACAGGGAACCTTACATTTACAGACACATACACAGTGTTCAAAAGTACAAGAGCAAATCAGGCAACAGTTTAATGCAGGCCTACATTAGGCAGTGAGTAATGTCACTCAAGGTAATCAATTTAACTAGTTCATAAAACTAAGTAGAACTGTGCTCAAGAGAGATCATGCCTGCTTACAACTGCTTCTCTTCCCCCTCCAAAAAGTCCAGGCTTTTCCTGGTGGTGGGTGTCCCAAACTTTTTGTTCCTTCCCCTCACATGTTTTACCCTGATAGGATGCTGTGGAGCTCCTCTATCAGACTGAATTAGAAGTTTTTCTTTTTAATTGAATATTGTCTAAGAATTTTTCCTTTGTATTGATTGATCTCAGTAGCAACCTTTTCTCTTCTACACCTTTCCCATCATCTCAGCATTAGCTCACTCTGGCTAAGTCAAAATGTTGTGAAACCTCCAAAATAAGTTGACATTCTTTTCTCTATTCCACCCTTCAGTGCTTAGTCACAGGTGTCACTGCCCACCAGGTTTTGCTTTAGGAAAGTGTCACCCTCTGCCTTCTCAAGCCTGCTTTTTAATGAGAAACCCAGAGGAGAGTGAGTCTTGTGCTTGGCCAACAAAACCCTGCCTTCTTTGGGTTTTATGCCCACATTCAGAAAATATTGTACAAAGACAGTTCTGGTGAGACAGTTTTCCGAGGATCTATGAACAAGATCATAATTCCTTACCATGTCTTTTTCCCCAAAAATTTTCTTGGCCATTTTCTAATTCAGTCAGGTACAATATTTGGTTCCAGGCTGAACTTCATGCATTGGACAGTGTGGTATCCAAGTTTCACAAAAAACTGCATCTCCCCCTAGTTGCTACTGCTGGCTTTGTAACCCACATTCACACACCCACATCGAGGAATTCTGACACTTTCATGCCAAGTGCTATCCATGACTCGTGTCTGTCACACTGCAGCCAGGTGGATGAGGTACATCTGTTCCCCCTTGCTCTATGGGAAGCTGTCAGACCTTTTGAACTGGAAATGAAGCCAACATTGAGCAGTAGAGTCAATTTAATATCTCTGTGTGTTTGAAAACCATTTGTCCTGGGATAAAACCAACATTTACTTCTCAGACTGCCACCCTTCCACCACTCAGCTTTTCCAGTCCTTCAGACCCCAGCTCTCTGAAAGCCTGCTCTTTGGCACAGAAAACAACAGCAGCACAGCTGAAGGAGTAAAACCTTTTCACTGTGAGCAGCAGCTGTGGGCAGGGATGGGAGACAATGTCTGAATTTGTGAAGGAGGGATTGTGAAAGCAGCGGTGTTGAGACTGAGACAATAATCTTGTTTTCTGAGTTTATTTCACAGTCAGAATTTTCCTTTATCTTGAACAGGGGTCTCTAAGCTTACCTTGCTTGATGTTTGGCTAACTTTGAATTATTTATACTTATTCACAAACAGCCTATCTTGATATCCAGGCACACTACATAACAGATATTGCAATATGGGTAAAATGTTACCTCCCCTGAGCACTTCCTCAGTATCGAGCCAATAAAAAATTCCTTCACACTCTTAGAGTCAGGTGTTATGCCAACCACTTCTGCAAAGTTTGGGAGTCTACAAAAGCAACAGCAATAACTTCCATGATGCCTTTGTTTAAGATGGAGGTCAATGATGGAAACAAGGATGTTTCCATCAAAACAGAAAACTAAATCTTGCAATTGTAGGAAATATTATTAGGAAGGATGTTGAAATTTTATCTGGACTATCTCTAAGATATTGCTGGCAGAGATGTTGTTGAATCCAGATGATGTAAAGTTAAGTACAATTGACAAATACTTTAGCTGTCCCTGGAAAGGACCTTTCTTCTAATCCTGACAGTGTGAGGTAAGTCTGATATTGCACAACATTTTTTAAGATATTCAAATGGTGAAACAGAGATGCAGCTCATTTGAGATAGCAAAATGCTACGGTGAAAGTGCCAGATTCATCCTCTTTAGAGCTCCCTGTAAGAAAGGGAAAACTGATACAGTGTTAAACTTCACCTACAATTATCATTTAGTGTCTGAAGAGGTCCACATCATTTGTGTGCACTGTGCCAAAGCCTGAGTCAGGAAGATGAGGGCTGATGGTGATTGCTATGTCACGATATTCCTCCTGAACCTCCTTGGACACAGGCCATGTAATCTGTCAACAACAGCTTTGCATTTGGTGCCTCTGTGGCTACCTGAAAGTATCATTGTTTTTCTGTGCTCTCCTTTCTGTCTGTATTCTCCCACTGCCTCATATCATGCTGTAAGTGTAAGCTCAACACTGATCTATTTTGTTCTGTGGTTGTACAGACACTGGTTTTAGGGTTTCTGAAGTGTTTTGCACTGCACATAATGATGAAGTCTTGTCTCAAGTTCAATAAATAAAAAGTAAAATTGTATAAAATTCAACATGGTCATAACACAAAGTATAAAAAATCCAGTGGTCTGGATCTAATTTATTTAAAACATTGATATTCAGCATAAAATAATGCCTTTGACAGCTGTGGTTTTCAACAGAACTACCTTTGAGCAGTTTTTAAATTGCATTTTGTATTCTTATCCAATTCAGTTCTAAAGGGAACTGGAATATTCATCTTTGCAAGGAAAAAATTAAAATGCAATGTAACACACCATAGAACTTCCACGAACAAACTGAAAATCCAGCAGAAATATTGATCCCACATGATGCTTGCTGCTCTCTCTAAACAGAAGGTATTTAGGTTCCAACCCTCTATTTAGCTGTTCTTTGGGGCTGTATTTTATGAACAAGTAGTTTGAAGAGAGTGTGTTATTATCCTCGTGATCCGAGCTGTGTGCAGCAGCCCTGTGGCTGCACCAGGCATTGTCCATTACAGCTGCAGGACCATGAGCACCATCCTATCACTGACAATAACTGGACACTGCCTACTCTGTTCTAAATCTGGCTCATTTTGACATTTAACCATTGCTTTAAAGTGGTTCCAAGCAAAACTTGTTTGTCATTTTTCCCTATGTCACCTTATAGTTCTTCAGCTTTCAGTGCACTTATACATAAACTCAGCCATTATGCTCAGAATTTGGCTACCTGAATCCATACTAATTGCAGGTATTCTTCTTAGGCTCTTCATCTGGTTTTCAGGCTTTTAGTACAAGTCTTTTCAACAGCTGCCCATTTAATAATGATGTTTTCTGACACTCGCCAACAATTTTAAATCCTTCACTTAAGCTGAAGGCTTTTCTAAAGAGGAGAGGTAGAAATCAATTTGAAATTACAACTTCAGATTGGAAGTTTAACTCCAGGGGATGGATGCTGTATTCTCTAGCACACAAGATCTCCACTGAGCTCTGTAGTTATGACACTGCAGCAGAACAAAGCCTTAAGGCTCAGGCAAGGAAGTGGGACTCCAGCACTTCCTAGAATTAGATACTGAAGCACTACAGGGAATCAGGTTCTGGCCATGGAGAATAAGCCAGGGAGTGTTGCTGTGCCTCATTTCCCACACACAGGACTACACCACTGAGAACAGCCTGTCACAATGACCTGCACAGAGGGGTGTTGGAGCTCTGCAGCTTCAGGATGCTCAATGCAAGGTTCTCTGGAAACACATGGTTACTTTAAATGTAAAGTCATGCACTATAAAAACAAAACCAAGCTCTTTTAAATTTCAGTATACTTATTTGTAAAAGTAACTGTAGCAAAACTGACTTTTTAAGCCCCGGATAATCAAATACAACTGCCATATCACTTGGCAGAACCAACTTCTAACTGCTAACACTTTGTTTCTTATCCTTTCCTCTGTATCTTCCACCACAACGTAGGCAAATGTTATTCCTATTTGATAGTAGCAATATCTCTCCTGAGTCAGCTCTTTTCTAAATTACTCTTTTCAACTATTTCATTTTCACATTTTGAACACGATTGAAATTTTAACTGAACACAGTCAAGCAAATCCAGCATGAAAGACATTCTTTACAGTCATGAGGTTATTGCTGATATATTCATTACTTATGATATTTACTGAGAATTTGCAAGGAGCATTTACCAATGAGGAATATTAGCCTTATGCTTCTATTAGAGTTCTTGTGAATTTGCTGTTTCTGAAGAACATGAGGAAAAATTTACCTCCTTGCTCTCCTGGTAGTAGCATTGGATATACATATTCAGGGGAAGGTAGTTGTTATGAGAACAGGAAATATTCAAGGCAAAGAGAGTCAGGTTCCTTTGCTTCGGTAGTATTAACTGAAATAAAACTGTTTCCCCTTTACCTGAATTGACTACACAATTTGTGTAGCACCTTGCTTAAAATGATTTTTAAACATCTGAAAAAATGTTACAGTTCCACACCATATAAAGGTCTAGCTTTGGTAAGAGGTAGTGACACTGCACAACACCAGATCTGGTTCTCTATCAAGCCTATCCAGCAATAAAAACCAAGGAATGAAACAATTTTTTTCTATGTTATTGGCCAGAGTATGAGGTCCAGGAAAACAAAGGGCTCTGTTCCCTGGATTATTCCTAGCTGTTGTTGTGCCTTAACCTAGACTAAAAAGAAAAAAATGAGATACATACAGCATGGTTTTACCAGAAGTTTTTTGCACATGAGTAACCAGACATTTCTCCTTGATAACAAATTTATTTTGTAGATGATAGCATTGGCTTAAATTTAATTTTTCTCAGTGTGAGTGGAATGAGATGTAAGTAAGTATAAATAAAGCTGAATAAGGTGAGGAAAATTCAGGTGACAAAATCCAAAGTGGGATTATTATTTCTGGGCTGAATGGGGATGCAGACATCAAAAAGTCACGCCAGGACAGCATGTGTGGTACTTTTGGCTGGGATGGAGTTGAATTTCTTCAGAGCAGCTAGTGTGGGGCTGTGTTTGGGATTTGTGCTGGAAACAGTGCTGGTAACTCAGGGATATTTTAGCTCTTGCTGAGCAGCACTTGCACAGAGCCAAGGCCTTTCCTGTCCACCATCCCACCCCAGCAGGCTGGGGCTGCACAAGGGGTTGGGAGGGGACACAGCCAGGACAGCTGACCCCAGCTGACCATATCCCACACCATATCTCACACCATATGGCTTCATGCTCAGTATTTAAAGCTGAGTGAAGAAGAATGAAGGGGTAAGCATTCAGAGTGATGGCTTTTGTCTTCCCAAGCCACCATGTGGTGGGCCCTGCTCTCCTGGCTATGGCTGGACACTGCCTGCCCCTGGGAAGAGGTGAATAAATTTGTTGGTTTGCCCTGTTTGTGTGCACAGCATTTGCTTTCCCTAATAAACTGACTTTATCTCAGCCCATGAGCTTTGCCACTTTTATTTTTCTGATTCTCTCCCTCATCCCACCTGGGGGAGTGAGCAAGTGGCTGTATGGGGTTGAGTTGCTGCTTGGGGATAAACCATGGCAGTAACACAGGAAAAAGTATTATTTAGAAATGGGAAATATGAGGCTGGCAGGGGTTAACAGCAAAGAAGATTTAGTCTGGATATGATCCAGCTGAATACCTACACAAAGTGTTCAGTGGTCTTCCTAACTGACACAGAGTGATCAGAGTGGTCATAACTTAAAACATTGCATAAAGAAAAATCAGAGTGTTGCAAGGAAAGAAGTGAGTGATCATCTTTGAGAGTATGAATAATAGAAATGGACCAAAATTCAGTCCTGCTAAAAACCAAAAATTTCTGATGTGGATTGGAGTTGATCAGTGGGAATTACTGAGCAGGGCACTGACCACAGGGTGACAGAAATATCCACATGGTATGTCCATGAAAAGGGTATATGTAATTATAGGCTGTACTAGAACTTATTTCCAGTAGAGAACAGGATGTATTCTTTCCAACACAAGGTCCTGGTGAAAACTCACCTACAATTCTGAGTATAATTTGGGTTATCTGTGTGAAACTAAGACAGGTTCAAATGCAGACAGATGCAGAGCACAGGAAATGAGAAAGCAGTAGAAATAATAGAAAAATAGAAAAGGTTTCCCTACAAATCAAAGAGTGAGAGGCAACATTTTTGCTGTCTATCAAAGCCCCAGAATAATCCTGGAGCGGGAGAGCATTTTAAACAAACAAAAACTTGAATTAAACACAAATCTTATAAGTAGGTTAAGAAATCTAGTCAGGAAAATAGATGTTTCTAAGCACTCAAAGAGTGAAGTTCTGGAAGATCCTTCTAATAAAGATGGAACACAGAGAACTAATGTATCTGGTAAAAATGGTATGCATTACTGCCTTAAAAAAGATGAGGGTATGATAATGATGTGTTGTACTGGCTGTCACAACTGGGGACTAACAGCAGCTAGTTCAGGTTTCTTGTTCTCTAGAATATTTTTTCTATTATCCAAAGCATGGAGAGGGGTCTACATAGAGATTACATTTTTTACATCTACTCAGTGGATCAGCATCTCTTCTCATCAGAAAGCAGGAGTTGGAGCTCTGGATCAGACACCTTGTAGGCTTGTCAGGCAGCACCTGGGTGCTCTTCACACACCATTTCCATATATTTATTTATTAACTAATACACTGAATAAGTAAGTTTTTTCTACAATTTCCAGAGTGATGATAAATTGTTTTAAACCTTTACTTCCAAAATTCATGTTTTATTCTACATCCATCATAAACATGCATACATATAAAATGGCAATACTTTTTCTGCTCACTTTTATAATTTTAAGAGGCAGCTGTGACATTATACACAATAAACTAAATAGATTGGTTTCTAATATTCCTACACCTTCATGCACAACTTCCCTATTCCAGTTCTCTATGAATTGTCATTCTAGAGCAATTATACCATCTCAAGAAACAAATCAAAATCAAATCTACTTTCTCTTGTCATACTTTTCCATCAGCTTTTTTTTTTTTTTAATTACATACTGATTCCAATATTGTGGGAAATGGTGACTTCTAGAGCTACCAGTGGGAATATGAAAAAACAGCTTTATTTTGTATTAAATTCTGTAAGGTACATTTTCAAAGAGGAGATATTTCCCCATATTGTTTAGGTACTTGGCAAAATGTCATCCTGAATAAATAAGTACTGTAAGTAAGTAATTTGTAAGTGCTATTGGAAATTGGTTATTGTTTCAAAAGCAGTGGACTTTTCTGAACTAGATGGTTGTGCCAAGGGAAATATCTTAAGAGAAATAAAAGATTATGTTAGGAACATTCATAATGGGGAAAAACCATCTCAGAACAAAACAAGACCATGCAAAGAATAAATAATGACCTAATTGAAATCCATAAATACTTCATATGCTTTTTTTTTATTAGCTGTTAATAATGGCTGCATTGCAGAAATGTTTTCTGGCTAGAAAGAGAACTAAGTGCCATGAAGATGTTTCTGCAATAATTTACTATTGAACTATGTTCATTTTGTTCAAAAACTGACCACAGTTTTGTACCATGGGGAAAAAATACTAAAGATGGTAATAATTCACAAAAACTGGTAACAAGAGAGCCCAATTAGAAGACTTCAAAGGCAGGAGCATGGGTGTCTTTTTACCTTAGGGTGTCTAGACAAGATTAACAGCATTCTGGAGTATTTCTCAGTGAGTTACCTCAAGGTTTACAACACCAATTGTGCATGGTTGAGACTTTCCCTGAGGGGAGGCAAGGGGGGCTCTTTCTCTCTTGTATGTTTACATAGCATGACCTGTTGTAAAGGTCTGAATTTTTTTATCAGTATGAGAAAATGGCTCCACAATACACAAATGTTCAACAATCTGTCCCATTCCCCATAGAAACAATGGAATGCTGTAAACCACACCTCATCATGCTTTGCCAAGGAATAGGAAATGGTCATTTCATATTAAATGCAAGTAAAGATGTAGTCACTCTTTCAAGCACTTTACATCCATTTAGACATTTCCCTCCCCCCGCTAGCAAAACAATATAAATATCTCCATGTGCCCTGAACATATAGGACAGAACATACACATGTTTGGCTTGTTAAGAAACCCAGGCAGCCAAAACAATGTGAGTCTATTAAGGCACAATCACCTCCTAATAAAATATATTGGGAACTTCTGGGAAAGTTCCTCAAAATTAAGCACCCATTGTCCAAACAGGCAGCAACATCTATCCCATAAGTAACATTAAAAACATTTCTATGTCAATATACAAATATCTGCTTTCTAAGAGTGCTGTGTTCTCTCTGCTTCAAGACCCAAAATCATTTTAATTGAAATGCATTCACATAATCCCAATTAAATACAGTCTACATTGGAAAATTACATTGAAATGCATAAAGAGGAAAGAAACACCACATTTTGAGTAAACTTTTCCATTTCCTTCCACAAACTTTACAAGATACACTTTCTTATGACATTATCTAGGTAGGGAGTAGAAACTCAGAGTAACAGAACATGCTAAAAAAAAGTTTCATAAAGAAAAGGTGATGGAAGAAGTATAGCGTAAGAGAGACATCACCATTTGAAACAGACAAAGAGACGATTATAAACAAACCTAAAAACGTGGGCATCCGTCTCAGAAACGGTGCCCATTCATAAACGCAGGTTTGAAGTTACCTGCCATGTGCTTAAACCCAGCTGACGAGGTGCTAGACTTGAGCCTGTGCCTGAAAGCAGCCAGCCCGTCTCTGGGTGAGGATGGCAGGACCGAGGCGGGCTCTCCCGCTCCTCCCCGGGCAGCGCATCCCGGCTTCAGCCCGCGGAGCACCCGCGCCCCCCGCTCGGAGCGGGGCCGGAGC